>CM065660.1:3094653-3123261 GCA_033220385.1 Triplophysa yarkandensis
AGACAAATCATTTGAACAAAGAGGCCGAATGACGTGAGTCGGAAGTATCCATGTAAATCTATGATGACCCGAATAAAAACATATCATTTAGATTATTTATAGAATATTGTCCTATCATAAAGACAGACTTTAGGGCTGTATCTTTTCAATCAGATGTGCATTAAGGACTCATCAGGTCCAGTTGAGGGATTAAGCTCAGTTCGGTGGCTAATGTTACGAGATGGACCAGCGAGCCATGGACCAGGTGAGATGGAGTCATTCTTGCCCAGCCCAGCGGAGATCAAACCAGGGCAATAGTGGGGGTAAATCACCTGTGTCCACCTGCGTCTCTGGAATCAATAAGTCTGTCATCTCAGCTGATATTGGCCGCAGTAATAGCGCAGGGTGATTAGGACCACTTCCCTGGGTATTAACTGTATCTCTCATCCATCGAGGCCCGAGCCAAGCCTGGGAGGACAAAAGCCCGTTTGATAACAGCCCGGGCCCCACATCTCACGTGAGCTCGGGATGGGGAACGGCTAGGGGTCCGGGAGATCAGAAATGAAGTAACTTGGAATGGCCGAGGGCTTTTGGCATGGAGTAAATTTGGAATAGATCTGAATGCTTTGACGGATGCTTTATGAGGGTTCCCTTCGAACGCTAGAGGAAGAAAAGAATGACCCGAGGGCAAGTCTTTTCTTCTTGAGATGCTTCAGTTATAATAATAAGTGGAATTATGTGTACTCGTGGACCTGAGAAGACATTTGGACCTGAGGATGCTGAATGAAGAGCATGTTTGCCGTGTTACCTAAAAGTCATTTGTGATTTATTCCTTATAGACATTTTACTATAGCAATCTTTTATTTTACATGATAACATAAGGGGTTCATCTTGAACTGATCTTACATCCATACATGTTGTATCAGCGATATTCAAAAACAACAGGCAAACAGAAGCAATCATTTTTTATTAAATGTAAGCGCACCCACCTGCTGGACCAGACAACTTCTTTCATCTAAATTCCACAGCTCAGCGTCAGACCCCCAGTTTGTGTCTGCGATTTCCTGACAAAAGCACACAGAAGTCTGGGATTGTTGTCTCGGCCCCCAGCACAGCGGCTGGTAAAGGTTACGAGGGGGGACATGACAGAGAACTCACCTTTTATTAAACCATCAGAACAACAGAAAATACATCACAGGATAGAGATATGGATCAAGTTAAACATTTTATCATTCAGAGATAAAAAAACAGGTTAAAATATTTCTACCTTATTTAAAAGTTCTATTAAGTCTATTTAAATATAAAGGAAAGTAAGCTGTCTTTAAGCATTTAAATATTATTGGTAACTGGCTAAAGTCTTCCTTTTTTTTCTGGAAATGGGAAGACGTCGGAAATGAAACCAGACTTTTAATTTGGACCAATTATAAATTGTACTGGCATTTTTCTAAAAATAAATCTTCATTTTAAGAATATTTGTGTATATATGGCAATATAGAATATTACTTATCTTGATTACAACTTATATAAATGGACATATTGTTTTGTCTTACATACACAATTTTGTTCTTTTACAGGTTCAGTGTAAGCAAAAAAATATTTCCAAACACCATTACTTGTCTCCTCGACTATTGTAAGTCGCTTTGGATAAAAGCGTCTGCTAAATGCCTAAATGTAAATGTAAATGTAATTATTCTATTAGTAGACATCTTAAATACTTACATTTGCTGAAGTATTATAGATGTTTTTTGTTTTAAATAAAAGAAAAAACATTTTTATTATGAAGAAAATCACAGTCACAGTATCTCATGTGAACAAAGTCGTGTTGGTCGCTGTGTGAAGGTGGAGAAGTTTAGGATAATATTTACCCAGACCTTTCATGGAGTTAAGATTTTAATTGAATGAAGCTGAAGCTGTAGTTGAGGATGAGAAGGTCAGTAGATCATTGACGTATGAAGAGATGAACATCAACCTAAAAATTAGGTTGTTCAGACATCCACGATGCCACAAGTCAAAATCCAATCAAGGTTTAGATGTTACATTAATTTCATCCTGTGAGAATAATGAGGAATGTATATTTATAACATCTCACAACTAAGACTACAAAAGCAATATTTCTATTTGACTTCAGTACTGAATCTCTTTTAATTAATATCCTGCATCTGCATTACTTCCGTTCATTAAAATAACTTCCCCTTAATCAAAGAATATAGTCTCATATATAGTCATATAGTCTGTGTTTCATCCAGACATGTTCTGTACTCGTATCTTCATCTGGATTTCTACATTGACCTGTTCCTTCAGGGAAGAGTCTTAGTGGGATTTAGAGAAATACAAACCATGTGCATTTTGATTCCACGATGAAACAAGCTTTAGACATCATGTTCCTTCACAAACAACCTGGCTGGAATGTTCCAATCGTTGAAATCTTTTAAAATCTTGTAGTTCTTTATGACATGCACGTCAAATAATCTAGTGCTTTTGGTTGCATTTAATGAATATTTCTGAAACATGTACCCAAACATGAAGTTTGGAAATCAAACTGCTATTCATTCTTGTTCATCTCCAACATTTTGTGAAATGACTCCAAAGTTGAACCTTGCAGACTGAGTTTCGTCAACAGTTGTTATTCTTCCTGGAGATCCAAATCCTCCTTTTATTGCGGAATGCTCTTTAGACCTCAGGTCTTCATCACGCTTCTTGTTCTTCTTCTCCTCTCTCCCCAACTAATAACAAACCAATCAATACATAGAGCACATTTAATGTCTTCATTCTTCAGCTCTACCCTGGGATGTGACCTTTGGTGGGTTTACTCACAAGTGCCTTAAATGAACAATGAGTTTGCTATTGCGACGTGGCCTTTGTGCGGATCTGGGAAAGGTTGGCAAGAATTCACAACACTTTCTCTTCCACAAATCGTTGTTAATAAGTTTTTTGATGATCTTTTCACTTCAGGAGTGATTGAACCACCCGCACCTCTCCGTCGGCTATTGATATTCCGCTCCTGAACCCGAGCGCTGTCTGTGGAAATTAATAAATCTCTGATGGAGCAGACACTCTGGATAATTCTCCCTGTTTTCCGCCGTTATTATTGGTGGAACGATTTTTTCTCTCGCACGTTACGCTGTGATCCATGAACCTTATTAATGTCAAACTCATTTTTAAGTCTGTCAGGTGTCAACCAAACATAGTAAAAGTTGCAAAAGTTTCTTCAGTCCATCACCCGGCAACCTCCATGGCAACCTGGCGTATTAAATACTTTATCAATCATATAGGAATGAACCAAAAATTCTACACGAATACTTGAACAGCTCCATAGCAACACCCTGACAACCTCCATAGCTTCATAATCAATTAAATTCAGGGTTAACTGTCAATTGGACTTTTAAACAAAACAGTAATTCCTACAAAATTCACTAAATCTATCACAAGGGAACATAACATTTGAATACACTTTAAACCAAGTTTTACGCTTCACCTTTGACCCCTAAACTAACCGGTAAGCAGGAACCCCGTCAAAGTTCAGACCGATCCGGCCGCTCAAGTCCAGCTAAGAGACATTATTACTGGAGAGCCGGGATTTCTGGACGCTGCCCTGGCAACAGCAGATTAAAGTGTGCAGGAGAGAGAGACAGACAGGCCGGAGAACTGAAGGGGGTCTGCGCTGCTGCAGACGATCCACATGCCTTTCTTCCAGGGAACATTCCCAAAGAATGTCTGGAATTTCTGATGGGAATCTGATCAAGCTCACAGCTGCAAGGAAGTCCTTCTTAAAACTGTTTTGACCCTGATATGCCGCGGTCATCCTGGAGATATCACATCACTGATCAGATCATATCAGACTTCCTACAAAAGAGATGAAAAGAAATGAAAATATTTTATATTATATATACATCTTTTTTGCACATATACATATGATGTAATTAAAATGTAAAAGTTTCTCTTAAATTTGCTCAGAAAAAATAAAAAGAGAGATGCAATTTCATTGTTTTTTAATTCAGAAATTTAAAAGTAACTTTTCACAAAATTAACCAAATTAACCCATTGTAGCCTCACATTACCATAAATAAATCTTTTTCAGTCAAAAGCTGTTCACACTTCTTTCATCACACACACATTAAGTCAATATGATGAAATGTTTCATCAGTTCTCTTCAGTCACGGATGATAAGAAACAAGTGTTGTTGATATGTGTCAGTGTTTTATAGATTGACACTTTCCTTCAGGATGACTCTCTTTACTGTACATGTGGAACTACAAGAATAATGATGGAAATATCTATACACTGAAAACAATTTTATATAAACTTAAAAATATTTTAAAAAAATAATAACATTACTTATAAATAGTCCATCAGTAAATTTCTCTTGAATTCACAAACATTTTTTAAGTTAATTTAATAAAAATTGCAATGAAAGTGTAAAGTAATGAAAGTATTTAATCAAAATACATATTTATAATAGAAACCAATATTTGGGGTGAATTCTAATAGAACTGTTTAAGTTAGTAAGATTTACTGAATTTTTTCCCTTACATAAATAAAATTCAAAACATTGTATTTACTTAATTTCAGAGCTTTTAAATGTAAATTTTTTTTAGTGTACATTGTTTAAATTGAAACAGAGTCAACATTTTTTGAGAGTAGACAACTATCGGTCTTTGGTTAAAACCCTTAAACATATTAATGCTTTAGTAGCTGGAGCTATGGAACAACTAGATGTAACTGAGTGATAAAGGATGAGCTCATTCATAATTAGAGAAACTTTCAAATTGATCTTTTAGTTACATATTTTTTTATGATCAACGATCATGAATTTTTCTTCCTTTTTTAAAACTAAAAATAATTATTTGAGAAGAAAATTTGCTATAAGATATTAGAGTTCAGCCAACAATTAAAATATGTTCATCATTTACTCTCTCTACAGTTGTTAACATTTTTTCTTTAAGTTGTGTAAAAAATATCCACCAATGAGAAAGGAACATTTTTTTATATTCAGATACTTTGGTATCTGTAGATTTTTTACAAAACAAGAACAAAAAATAGTTTTTCTCGTTGTGTTAAAATCAGATCCATATAAAATCAGGTGTAAAAGATGAACAGTCTAAATAAAAGCTCAATCCATGCATCAAACTTTTATGCACCAACCGATAATTTAAGCAGAAATAATTGTCACAGAACTCAAAAGAGATATTTTTAATAATTTAGTAACCAAGAATATATAGTAGCCAGTGCCCAACATTCTTCAAGATATGTATATATATATATATATATATATATATATATATATATAATATACATACATATATACATAAATTTATATCTTGCCGAGAATAGAATATGCGGGTGAGTTAATGATGATACAGATTTCAGGTGAACTATCACTTTAAATATAATTTTAATTTTAAACCAATTACTTCACGTCTATTTCAAAATATAGACTGGCAGGTGTAGGCCCTGTGAGTGATGCTGGGATGTACAACGGCCCTCCGGTTATCCCTGCAGAGGAGAGGCGGGTTTGTTGGATGGATAGATAAAACAGACAGATAGATGTCGGGTGTGTGTGTGTGGGCATTGTTTTCTTGTATGTTTCCTCTTGTGTTTGCACACTGATTGTGTGTCATCGTTGGCAGGTGCGTTATTGAGGCCTAATGTCGTGCCTCAGGCCACATTGACTTCACACTGCTCCACACTTATTGTGATTCAGGCGAGAAATGAGAAGAATAGGACAATAATCTGTCATCACATCTGAACCGACGAGGAACATCTGATGCATAATGACTCCCGGCAGCTGCGGCTGCATCGACTTCATCTCATAATGCACAGATACACACGGCTTTTACACTGTTTGCCTAACCTTTGTGTTCGTGTACAAGTGAAAAATGTTATAGGTTTGATTATAATGCTAACATCGGAGAAAAAATCCTGACACTGGGAGAGTACAGAAAAAATGAATCTAGATGTTCTTTTCTTGCAGTGGGGATCAAAATGAGAAATTAATTGTTACAATGAAAAGAAAAACTGAGGTTAACTAATCTGGATTTGGGTAAATTCACTGAGTTCATAATGATATCTTCTAAAATATTCACTTTTGTGTGCAGACTTGACAAATCTGGGTTCAGTTTGAGACATTTCTGACTCTTTTTTCTCAAGAGAAACATCTCTAAGTCATTCCATCAGAGATCCTGAGTTACAAAATCTTCAAGATCTGAATGATCTTAGCTCACGTATATCTTAACTGTGTTTGTCAAATGTTTTTTTTTAAATATTAGAGGGAGATACATATGAGAAGTAAAGTATAGTTTTTCTATGGAATTGCCTTATATGTATGCCACCCGTCATTCAGGACATGATCGTGCCAGTCGTCTGCTTGATCTTCTCACTGAATGTCTCTCTGATTAACCGTGAATAGATTTATCCAGCCCATCTCTTTTCATTCTGAAGAGGGTGAATGTGAAGACCCTCTGGGGTCGGCCCACAGCTGCCGGTGCCTCTGATGGGCCCCACCCTCCTGCTTTCATCAATCTCTGCTCGCTCGCCCATCTCTCTCTCTCTCTCTCTCTCTCTCTTCTTTCTCTCTCTCTCTCTCTCTCTCTCTCTCTTTCTCTCTCTCTCTCTCTCTCTCTCTCTCTCTCTTTCTCTCTCTCTCTCTCTCTCTCTCTCTCTCTCTCTCTCCTTCTTTCTCTCTCTCTCTCTCTTTCTCTCTCTCTCTCTCTCTCTCTCTCTCTCTCTCTCTCTCTCTCTCTCTCTCCCTCTCTCTCTCTCTCTCTCTCTCTCTCTCTCTCTCTCTCTCTCTCTCTCTCTCTCCTTCTTTCTCTCTCTCTCTCTCTCTCTCTCTCTCTCTTTCTCTCTCTCTCTCTCTCTCTCTCTCTCTCTCTCTCTCTCTCTCTCTCTCTCTCTCTCTCTCTCTCTCTCTCTCTCTCTCTCTCTCTCTCTATCTCTCTCCCGTATGATTCGAACATGAAGGGTACCATCACTTCTGGCCACTACATAGCCAGGTGCAAGATGACCAGAGATAAACACTTTTAATAAATTTACCTATAATGAGTCTAAATACATTTCTACATACCTTATCAATTTACCAAAATAAAAACTCCATCATCACAGTTGTTGTTGGCCCGCAAAATACTTGCAATTAAGATCAAGTGTCTGTCTCACAAATCCTTAAGTTAGGATTCTAAATATAATCTTGACAATAGACACAGCTGAGAAAGAGTTGCAATGTTATAAGAGCGTGATGTGCGGTCAGACAGTCTTAATCCCGGCCTCAAATCCTAACCATGACTTTGTGTTTGATGCACAGTGCTTTTCTCAATGCCTTTCACATTCCGGAGTAAAACTGGAGTCAGGATAAAAATGTACCAAAGCTGTCAGCGAGACAGGAATCTACAAAGTCTGATAAGTCTGTTAAAAAAGGGATCATTTGATGTACTAATATGAAACCTTTAGGTTTCAAGCATACCCTGTGAAGAACTCGGAAGTATAAATTGGGCACCCTAGCAACCACCAAGAACACCCCAGCAACCATCCTTATAAAAGAAATAGAGCATTTGAAAATGTTTTCCATGACCTTTGGTTTGACCGTCAGATTAAAGTGGCTCTTGGTCTTTTGTTCCACTTGTTGATCAGTTTATTGTTTTAATACTCAGACAGGCTTAGTCTGGACACGAAACCCAACCCAGAGTTTCAGACATTACACATTAATTGCATTAAAGTACGACTGACATCATCTGTCAGACTGCAGAGACATCGAGAACAGCTTTTACAAATATTCGACATGTCTGACACCTGTTCACCAGCAGCCGAATGTCACTGAACCTGTGATCCGTGTTGGTATCTGAAAACGTACAATAGAAAAACAACTGAGATTATATAACAAAAGAGTTTTATCAATCAAGTGAATGAAAGGTGTTAAAGCAGAGACTTTAGACTCATTTGAGTTGAATCTCTCATGGGAAGGGAACAGACATTCAGTGAGATGTGAACCAAACAACGGATAAAATAGCCGGTGTAAATTGAGGAAATTGTAAGATATAGAGATATTTTGAAAAATGTCTCAATGGTTTTGTGTCCTTACAACGGAAGTCAATGGTGTTAAGTGTTGTTTGGTCTCCAACATTATTCAAAATATCTTCAGGTAGCAAACAAAAGGAAATCATACAGGAATTTTCATTTTTGAAAGAACTATCACTTTAAGGCTTTATTTATTAAATCAATTATTTTACTTGCTGAGATCAACTGAAAATAATCCACCATATCATTTATATAATCCAGCTTTAAATCTAAGAAAGTCCAGCATTTCCAGTCAGCTTCTGATTCGATTAGTTTTTGAATCGTGTGTTTAACAGTTTCTTTGGCTTAGAGAAGCATGTATCTTGCCAGATGTGTCTTACGAAAGCCTTGGAGAATGATCCAGTAACCTCAAACATTACATCCAAATCATACGCCACATTTCCAACATGGATTTAACTTCAGCTGAAATGCCCTCACAAGCAATAACCAAACCTGTGAGATGGGTGTGAGAGAAGTGACTCGCCGTCATGTTTGAATCACTGTCTTAACAATCTTTGTCTGTATTTGTGGTTGCTCATTAAAGTTTAATGTAAAACTTTACAATAGTTATAGAAGCACCACTAAGCGTAGTGAAAAAACATATGAAAAACACCAGAAGCCTCAAAGGCAAATCTGCCCTAAACAAGTTTTACATGAAGTCTAAAAAATGTCAAGATATAATATATATATATATATATATATATATATATATATATATATAATATATATAATATATAATGTTGTATGACCTTCACCGCTGTGAAAGAAGCTGTGTGAGCTCCTGATGCTTCTTCATCCAAAAAAGTCACCTAAAAAGTCAATAAAAAGTTATAATAAAATTTTTTATTGATTTTATTTGCATTATGTATTTTTTGCCTACATTATGCATCACATACCTTGCGTCTGTTTTATCCTATATTTATTTTTTATTTTTATTGCTTTCAAATGATCAATCTGATCAATAACATCCAGAATAAAAGTTTGTGTTAACATTTCATACTGTATGTGCGTACTGTGCGTGTTAATTTTGTATTTATAAACACAGATATATACATACATATAATAAAGAAATATTTTAATGTATATTAACTGACAATTCAATTTATATGTACATTTTTATTGAATATATAACTGCATGTATCTGTGTTTATGAACACAAAATTAACACACACAGTACACAGATATACATTTATTATGTAAACACAATTTTTTATTCTGGATGCCAATAATCCTGATTAATGGTTTGACAGTCCAATTTATTTAACCAATTCTCTTATTGTCAACATATCAGCATATCAGGCTGTATAAATCTTATACATCACAATGGATTATTTTGGTCTATGCATTTAATGAAATCTGTACCTCCTCGTATGTGAGTAACAAGACTCTGTAAACTATCACGCTGTTCTTTGTGTGTTCTGTAGATGGGGCAGATATGTGAAATG
The DNA here is from genome assembly GCA_033220385.1 of Triplophysa yarkandensis. NCBI lineage: Eukaryota > Metazoa > Chordata > Actinopteri > Cypriniformes > Nemacheilidae > Triplophysa > Triplophysa yarkandensis. The sequence goes on from CM065660.1 coordinate 3,104,124, forward strand.
AAAAGTCAGGTTGTTAAAGTTATGATTGTGCTAAAGCAAACATCGGACAGGGAAAAGCCAACAAGCAGCTCGGTGTGTAATCTGTGATTAGAGTTTTATAGACGAAGGGTCAACTCTTCCAACCACACTTTCATACCAAGAGAACAAATAAATGACTCCATCTCACACGGCACAGTTTACAGATCTGTGCTGAAGCTATGTAAACTAGAGAACGCTTCCTCACATCAGTCTTATATTAAACACTGTATGTGATTTTACTTTAAAATTAATAGAACTAAAGACTATATTATTTCAAATGATTTCACATATACTTCAAGCAATTGATAATTTTATTTTAAGTATAAATTTCTATCTAAATGCTTTAGGAACTCAGTAAAGCCCAAAACATGCATTATGTGTCAAAGAAAAATGTCAAATATCAAAATTAATAAACAATTACAAATGAATTTAATTACTGGAAATAAATTGATTAATCTAAATATTTCAGTTATACACATAAAAAAACGTGTACATCTTCATGTATATAAAACTAATAATACACGCATTACACATACATATGTAAACACGATTAACCATTTGACAGCTCGATGGTAAACAAGGTTTAGTGTTAACTTGCTTACAGTACAAAAACTGCTAAAGTGAAAATTATAGTACACTTCATAGTGTACTCATAAACTAAAAATGATGATACAAGAACTGGAACTATTAGTACAACTACAAGTGTGGCACTTAAGTCATAACAGGATACTGTACTAACTACACATTTAAACATAACTAAACTTTACTATATATAATCAAGAGTGAAGTTTACATACTTTTTGTATGGCTCTGAATGTCTAGACCTTCTGTGAAAGTATGAAGTGACTCATCCCGTATATAGACATTGCTGTACTGCAAATCACAAGGTTTTAGAAAAGAAAGTATTAAGGTCATACTGCTTTAAAGAAATCTATACAGTCATGCTTAAGTGGATTCTTTATTTAATACAATTCCTAAAAACAATTATTCATCTTTATGTTAAAAAAACAAATTCTTTAAAGACAATACAACCATGAGTGAAACTGAACCCGGTGGAGTTATTTGTAGTAAAAGACACAAACCTCTTAAAGTGACAAGCTGTCTGAACACAATAATATTTACGGTAGAGCTGGAGAAAATACATAAATCATAGAGTCACAGTAAAACCAACACATCATCGATATTTAAAGCCAGTCAAGAGTCTGTTATGAATCCCACCCCCCAGCAACATAACACCAGCTTTAAAAAGTACTCATAATAACATGATTCAAATGTTGTAGATCACAAAGATTTGAAAAAGACATGAGAGAACTTAGCAGGTTTGGTTTCTGGTAACACCTCAAGGGGAAAGGTGTTTGTCGCTAAGGGCGACATCAGGGCAAGACTCGCTGGAGGGCCGAGTTAACCCACAGGGGTCAAACTGAGAGGCGTGAGACCCCTCAGGCCTTCACATCTAAGTGGAGCTTCAAACGCACTAAATCTCCAGTGCATTCCAAAGGCGTGTACCAGTAAACTGTTACCAAACCAAAAACACAACATTAAAACATCTTCAATGGCATCTGACACTTACAGAATAATGTTTCCATGAAATCCACATTGAAAAGTTTGGTTTTGTACACACAAAAATAAGGCCACAGACAAAGATGAGATGGTATTTCAGAATATGTAAACAGAAATGATCGATGGGCAGAACAGGATGGAAATAGTAATCCAAATAATCAATAATCCACCTTGTATTAAACCTCGTTGTGTGTCTCTGTGTTTGTGTTTCTTAGCCTTGGAGGTTTAACTTTACACATTTTGGTCGTTTTTCTCATTCCGATCTTAATTAAAATGTGAACTTCAGAAATCAGAAATGTTTTCGGAAATTGAGAATAATAAATATTGACTCCAGCTCTGTTACATTAGAAACCGAGTTGAAAATAGGAGCAATGAAATGACTGTGTACAGAGCAAATAAATGATCCCAAAATTAAAGAATGAATGATTTTATATTTATATAAATAATTTATAAACTTTTCTGTGTATGTTCATCTCACAAAGGGTATTTAAATCATGTACGCACATTATGCATCTTCAAAATCGAAATAAAAATCCAAATAACTTGTGAACCACAGAAACAAACTTGGTTAAAAGAATTTTAAGAACTTACATTTTACAAGCAAGCAATACATGTAATGCACTGCATGTGTATGCAACTCCATCTTTTAGTTCTAATAAAAATACAAATGTAGTTATTTACTTTAAGCCTTAAAAATAGGTTCCGCTCTCTCTGTAAAAGAGTACTTCCTATTTTTAAAGGTAAATCTGATCAAAAGCACAATTTCATTTACACGTGAATAGAAAAAAAAATATATTTCTTTTTGCTATTGATTATATTTTGTCTCGTGAGGAGATATTTTGGGAAATGTAATGTGTTTGCTGCGAGTCTTTTCTCTGGAGGGATAGGGATAGGAGTATTTTTGATTAAAGCTCCGGCCGTCAGGCTTTAACCTGATGAAAGGGGATTCGGGATCACCGGGGGTCAGATGTTCTCATTAGCATATGACTCACCCTCAGGCATACAACAAGATTTCCACATATTCTCACAAACATATCAATGCAGATCATATGGGTTCATAGACATCATCAATGTTATTTAGGTGATTTTGTTTATTCTTCGTCGGGGCAAAAAATACAGAAATTTAATCAAAATTAAAATGCGCAAATTAATCAAAATCACAAAAATAAATAAATTATTTATTACATTCAAATCCCAAACTAATATTTAGTATAACATGCTATTTTATGTACATTTTTTCCTTATTATGTCTTTGCAGTGGAAAATATTTTACTTTATACGAAAAATGAATATATAAGCAAAAAAAGATATGAAGATATGAAATCTATGTAGATATGAGTCGTTATAAATGATATAAAGATATTAAATCTATGTAAATATAAATAAAGTAAAACAAGGACTTTAATAATCCATCATTGACTAGCCAATAGGGCAGCAAGTGTGATTTTCAAAGCTCAGAGGTCAAAAAGTTCAATGTGTTGTGGGCTAAGCGTCCTTAAGCTGTCATATTTTTTCTCCCCCAGACATCTCCCACAGTTCAGCGGGAGGGTATGAAGCTCAGAGGTGAGGAAAAGTATGGCAGTAATTCCTCCAGAAGTGAGAAAGACATCTAGACAGCTGAATGAGTTCGCTGGGTGGGTTTCGGAAATTGACACGCAAGGCTTAGCCAATCAGAGTTGGCCGTTTCAGAGTGATGTCGGGGAGTCGGCCTCGGGGGTCTCATGCCACAGTGACGTCTATGTGATGCACGGCCGCACATCTTCGCACCTGTGATGTCAGATAACTGCTGTGATAAGAGGTTATAAATTCCTCCAGAAACCGTCTTCGGAAAATGAGCGGTGTCACTTTCCTCAGGAGGAAAAACAGCTTAGTTCTGAAAAATCCCGGCCTATAGTGTTCAATTAAATTCTATCAAAATACATCCTTTTATCTCACTTAGTTGTAAGATAATATGTTCGTTCAAACATTTCTTTGGAAAAATAAAAAAAATTTCAAATCAATGAAGAGCACGAAGGAGCAAATGAATGTTTAATGAGAATTAAGAATTTTCTGAGAATTTTAGTGCATTGTGTAATATCATTTTCTCAAAATTGTGTTATATTTTCTTATTATATTTTGGGATTTAAGGTCACATTTTGCAAGATACTGTAAACGTTATTAGCCATTCATAAAAAAGCAAAAAAATAATGATTTAATTTACTTCTCGCATATCTTGATACTGAAAATGAAGGACTAGAAAGTGACTGAATTATGACCTTCCATTAGAAAAGTCACAAAGAGACATCTTTATTTTACTCATTAATAATTTTTTTCTTAAATTTCATCTGCATTCTAGATATTCCGCCTTAGAAAAAGAGTTTGCAATCTCGCGGATTAGAGTTAAAGGAAAAGATCTCAACAATGTCTCAAACTGAGCTCAGATTTTCTCAAGCCTGCAAACAAAAGTCAATATTATTGAAGATCTCAATATGAACTCACATTTCTCATTAAACTTCCCTCAAATCCAGAATATGTTCCACAATCGACATTCATTTGCTCCTTTGTACTCTTCATGGATTTGAACAAATTCGATTTTTTCCTAAGAAATTTTTGGAGAAACATATTGTCTTAAAACTAAGATAAACCAATTTATTCCACAAAACTCATAAATTCATAGATGTTACTTACCTTATTCTCTGTTTTTAATCCAAAAAATGATGTTACGTTCTGAAAGACTAACAAAAGGAAAACATTACAGAGAAAAAAGATTTATATTAAGTTTAGAAAAGAACAAAAAGGGAAAAACTCTTAATTGAAATTAATATAAGTGTTCTCTGTGATTACTTCAATGATAAACATGTTGTATTTTTTCATGTTAAATCTAATAATTGACATAAACCCACTTATTCTGCATGTGTTACTAAAAGCTGATTTAAATATATACAATGAAAGAGGAAAATCAGGAATGTGTGTCCGTCAGATCCGGCCTGTTGCTGTGTTCCATGAGGCAGAAATACATTGACATCTGTCTTGTAGTGTAATTTCCAGCTGAACGCTTGTTGAATGTGTACACTCTTTGTTTAAAGGAGAGAAAATGAGGCCGTCTGTAAATGATGGCTGGTAAGTCAATGACATGCTTGTTTGCCTTAAACCGAGCGTGACAAATTGGGTTATTCCCGTCAGATTGAGATAGAAAAACTGACAGATATTACTAAGCTGAAGGGTAAATATTGCCTTATATAATTTACAATAATGAAATGCAAAGATCAAAGTTGTGCGTCATGGCGACATTTGCCAAATTAAAAAGCCGCACAAAACATCTTGTAATTTCTTTGGATTCGTTGGTTTAAAGACAAACTTCGAATTTAAGAAAATTATGAAAGAGCGTTTCAGTGCATTGTGTCATTTCATTTTCTCAAAGTTGTGTCATGTTTTCTTATTATATTTTGGATGTAAGGTCACATTTGGCAAGGTACTGTTAACTGTTAGTAATAATTTTGTTGATACCTCACATATCTATGATACTGAAAATGAAGGATAAGAAAGTGACTGAAGTAGGATGCTGTGAAAGGTTAAGCACATTGTGACACATTTCTGTAGGAGATCACTCTCAGAGGTTCAAGAGTGAACAGGACAACCGTGGCGCTCGAGGTCCACAGGGGGTTTCTGGGGTCAAAGTTCACCAATGTTGTTTATTAAAGTCTCTTTGTAACGTTGGTCTCTTGAGACGTGTTAGCCGTCTGAAGTCTGGAGGAACACATCGTCCCTGTCCATCTGAAACCTCGTTTCTTCTGTTTGGTGAATTTTATTTTGTCAAAAATTATTATAATTAGTCTGCTTTATGTGTGTCACTGGGTTTTCTAATATCTAAACATTAAAACAACACAATAATACAGAATTTTCTGTAATTTCTAAATTCTTAAAATAACTGAAAAAAATATGTCTAGAAACAGCGAATTTGGACATAAAAGGTTTCAGAAATAATGCAGAGATATACTTATTAAGGTACAGAAACATGTGAATCCCTGATAAACTGAAAAGGTGTTAAGGTTATTAACTTAATCCTTGCGTTCATCTTTCCAAATCCCTCAAATATAATACATCATGTTGCTAAAAGAATCCATTTAGAATGTCTGTTTAAATGAGGTTGAAAAAGGTTTTCTTTCATTTTTATTTGTAGTACCAACAAACTTTGGTGATTTTAGCACACGTGAGACAGTAATGCATCCTCTACAGTTTCCAAGAACGCAAATAACAAATAAATAGTATAGCGAGAAATAAAAATACAGCTTTAAACATTGACAGTAATACTACTCTCTCATTTTCCATGAACATAAAGATGCTTAGGGTACTAGAACACATTTGATTTAAATAAAGCTTTGCAGGTTTACTTGGCACATGGACGTAATAAATAACTACTCATCTTTATCAACACATCAACAGCTCAGCATCATGTTTGTATTTAGACAGAACATTAAAAAAATACAAAAAGCCTGTTAGTGGAAAACTGGTAAAATACTCAGCACTGTGATTTAAAACAGTTGAATATTTATGTGCGAACTTGTCTCGTTCACCCAGTGGTTCAATATGCATCCGTCCCCTTGTTTAAGTCTATGATCTCTCATACATTTGGCCAGCACAGTTTTGAATCTCAGAGTCAAGATCCGCTCAGCGTGTCTCCTGACCAACATCTGACTTCATTTAGTGTTTCTGTTCGTGTTGTCCGTCCATCTCCACACTCTTTTCGGCCCTGAACTTGATGTTTGTCGTTGGAGGTCGTGGCTGTCGTGTAGTGTTTGTTGTCGTGTGGTCTCCATCTACGTTTGCTTTCAAGATGCAAAGTAAGAGTTCTGCATGGAATATAAGCGGTCGATGGGATTTCCCACACGGGTTTGAAGGGTGCCCAACTCTGACCCTGCTAAGAAGCAGTCGCTGAGGCTAGTGAGTGACGTGTCGCTGTCAATGTCGTGGAAAATTGAGTCGTTTCCTGCAAAGAGACAAGATGGATAAAATGTGACCAAGATGCGTGAAGACTTCTTGTGGCTAAAGAAGAACTGAGTGTCTGATCTGAGAAAAAGAGTCAGAAGAGTTTCAGAAGATATCTTAACAATGTCTTGGAGATAGCTCATATCAAAGTCAATATTATAGAAAATCTTGATATGAACTCATCGAATTGACCCAAATCCATACTATTTTTTCTCTTTTTTTATGATGTTCAGGAGTCATTTTTATAGGCTTTAAAAACTAATTCACACTGCTACATAAGGCTGAGGAGAGTTTAATGGCTCGTTCATATTTATTGAGCCTGTGTGTGGCACTAGCAGCCGTATGTTGTCGATATAATTCCAAATAACTTTTACATATTGAATTTTGTAACATCTGTGCTGGGACTGGTTACCGGTTAAAACTACACACCACTAGTGTTAAGCGCTCATACACACCGTATGGGTTCATGTGATCTCCGGGCATCTGCGGAGGGGTCAGACCCTGCTGGAACGGATCTGTGCTGTATCCATTCGTCTCCATGGAGACCAGCTGATGCTGTGGAGGTGGAACCAACGGTGTATAGGAGCTCATCAGATTCTCCATTCTGCTGGAAATCACATCTGTAGCAAACACATCATGATCATTAAACATATTATAACCCTATACAATCACAAGACGCAATAGCTAAAGTTTTGTGTGTGTGTGTGTGTGTGTGTGTGTGTGTGTGTGTGTGTGTGTGTGTGTGTGTGTGTGTGTGTGTGTGTGTGTGTTAAAGAGTCAAACCTTGTCCCAGTCTCTGAGTGTTCTGCTGTTCTTGTTGTTGCTGTTGTCGACGGGCCAGTTTCTTCATCTGGAAAGAGCATTACACATACAGTAAATTTCAATCAGATTGATGAATTACAAATATGTGTAGGTAAGATATATCTTTAATTGTGCTGACCTTTGCTCTTTGGTTCTGAAACCAAACTTGGACCACTCTTACGCTCAGACCGGTCTCAGCCGCCAGCGTCTCCCTGACCTAAAAAAACAGAGAAAACAAACTTTTTTGTTATCTTTACCGGAAGTTTTCTAGGCCTTCATGCCTAAGAAATATATAGGGGAATGTACCAAAAATATTTTAAGTAAAACACAATATAGTGCATTATATGCATGGATTTTATATATATATATATATATATATATATATTTAATCAATGCATTTCATATCAAAGGTCACACCTTTCTGCAAGGTTTGGAAGAAACCTCAAAGGAGGCTTTGAACGCCCGTCTCTGTTGGGTGGTTAGAATGGTTCGAGGTCTCTTGGGTCTGCGGGAGTCTTTGCCATCATCGCCACCTTTTCCCTGACCTACTGAACCTTTCTCTGGCTTCACATCCAGATCTTCATCCTCACTTTTATCTGTTGAAACACACACAAACCGTTTTTAATGCCTCTTGATAAAGAGGAGAGATGAAATGAGGGGAAGATGAACGTGATCAGTTCATACCCGAGTCAGACATCTCTGGACTGATGGAGTGCAGTAAGTCTTTTTCTTTCTCATAGTCGATTTTGCACAACAGTTGTCCCTCCTTCAGTACAAACTCATCTCCCTTACACAACTGTCTGTCACACACACAGCAGCAGAAACACGCCAGATGATACACACTCTCCAGAGCACGCATCACAAACTCAGTGGGAGCGATCTTCTCCAGACATCCACTGCATTTGGTGGCAAAAATCCTGAAAAAATTAAATGAAGATAAGATACATGCGTGTAACTCAAAAGATGACGTATTTATGAAAAAAATAGACAACAAGTATCTTTACTTATATAATAGTTTAGAAAAGCATCTTGCATCTTCAGGGTTGGTAAAGTTAAAACTTAGACTAAAGTTATTTAACATTTCTGATTCTTGAAATCAAATTAAATATAAACATGTTATACATATATTTTATACTTAACAAAATTTTTGTTTGTCAAACTAAATACATTTCAGCATTAAGGCAAAATAAATGTAATTCAAGGCAAAGAAATAGCTAAACATAAATAATAACTAAAAAACAAATTAATTCAACCTGGTATTTACAATATATATATTATTACAAAATAATACAAAATTGTTTAGAGTTTAAAGTAAATTTACTTAAAACACAACAACTGCAACTGCAAAAAATATAAAAATTAAATATTAATGAAACTACAACTTTGAACTATAATACAAGTTGAAAATTAAAACAATATAAATAAATAAAATATATTTGATTTAACTATTGCAAAAATTTGGGGGAATTTTCAGCCTCTGCAGATCTCAATTTCGTGCAATGTCATTCAGAAGAGTGTTTTTTATTCGTTTTTGTATCGTTGTCAAATTTCTGACACTGTGACTTGTCAAAATTAGTCAAATCTTCTCTCAGAGCTGAACTCTGTCCCACACCAATAAACCACAATCCTTAATATCACAGCCATCCAGATCAATATACCAGTGGGAAAACTGAACGTCTAATTATGAGTTTAAAAAAGATTTTTAAAGGCCCATTAGTTCTGTGGTTGATGTGTCGACATGTAGTGCTGTACACTTGCTGTTGGAACCGGGTTCCATTACCCTCCCAAGTCTCCTTTTACAGCCCCTCCCTCTGTCAGTCCAAGTTTTTTCCTTGCTGATCTCTACTGTATAATCCAATGGCAAAAAACTTTAAAAAAAAAGTTGTAATAATTCTCAGGATATGACGTTGTCATGAGGTCAGACAGTAAATCTGAATATAAAAAAAAATTCGAAACAAATGAAAGACAACTGTGAGATAATTCTCTTCAAGACATCAATAAGATCACGCACATCTCCTCCTGACCAGCCTCTTCTTTTCACAACATACTTTGTTTCTTTCCTCCATCTTTACAAGATCTGTGATAATGACACGTGCTCATGTTTGTCTGTTTCCTCTGACTGTCACCTCACATTATGCCTATGTCTGTAATTCCCAGGATTCCTCAGAGATTATCCCTTTTTCTATTGTGTATCAGATCTAATCTGATCTTCTCTCTCTCTCTCTCTCTCTCTCTCTCTCTCTCTCTCTCTCTCTCTCTCTCTCTCTCTCTCTCTCTCTCTCTCTCTCTCTCTCTCTCTCTCTGGTCTCTCTCTCTCTGGTCTCTCTCTCTCTGGTCTCTCTGGTCTCTCTGGTCTCTCTCTCTCTCTCTCTCTCTGGTCTCTCTCTCTCTGGTCTCTCTCTCTCTGGTCTCTCTGGTCTCTCTGGTCTCTCTCTCTCTCTCTCTCTCTCTCTGGTCTCTCTCTCTCTCTCTCTCTCTCTCTCTCTCTCTCTCTCACTCTCTCTCTCTCTCTCTCTCTCTCTCTCTCTCTCTTTGTTGACAGGACCTCGGCGGCGTCTTTGTTCTCAGTCTCAGCCACGCATGACGCTTATATCCCACCATGAGCAGTGTGAGACTATGAGGAAACTGAGTAAAAGTCCCTATCATGATGCTGTGGTTGGTTGCCAAGGTGTTGCTATGTGGTTGCTGATTTTGTGAATGTAAATGTAAAACAAAGGATTAAAGGATTTGAAATTCATTGTCTTGTATTTTGTAGAAGCGGTTCATCTGGTTGTGGTTCTGTCAAAGACAGAATTTGCTTTGATTGACACTTGCACTGGACACTCGTGCAGTGGATGAAACTAATCCGTCTTTAGCAGTATTAAGAACACTGAGTCTTCACGGTCAGTCAAGCATTCTCAAAAAATCCCTAAACGCTGTGATCTCTAGTGTGTGATCCTTTGATTTTCTATACATCACTGTTCAAAAGTTTTGGGCCACTTTCTTGTTCTTTATTCATTATCACACATTTCACACTGATAATAAACTTATAAATATCTCATATGTAAGTTTAGGAAACATGCTGTGTCTAAGAAGTATAAACAGACAGAAATGTTCTCTTGTCATTTTAATATTTTGTAATAAATGCAATTATTATAAAATGTTACTTTTTTCTAAGATTTTTGAGAATTGATTCTGTTATGATGTTTCTCCTCAACCCCCCAGGATTTCTAAGAAGATCAAGTCAATTACAACAAACAGTAAAAGCATTGAAACATAAATAAATAAGTTTGTAAATATATGTGTGTGTGTGTGTGTGTGTGTGTGTGTGTGTGTGTGTGTGTGTGTGTGTGTGTGTGTGTGTGTGTGTGTGTGTGTGTGTGTGTGTGTGTGTGTGTGTGTGTGTGTGAGTGCGTGCTTGCGTGCTTGCGTGCGTGCGTGTATGTATGTATGTATGTGTGTATGTGCATGTGTGATTTTTCCATCCACCCTTCTCTATCCACACCGAGCAGATGCATGTGCACTACAAAAGCACTGAAGATGTTTTTAAATGCCGTGGGCATTAAACTTTAGGGCACTGTATGGAAAATCCCTGGGTTTACCACACTTAACTGCCTTTTGAAACTATCAAAGAGAAAAATCCACATTCATTCTCTTCTATAAAATGAATAAATACAGCATGGTCTGTAACGTGTCAGAGGTCAGATGCAGAACTTCTGTTTCAGATGTAAGCCACTAGTGATAAAGCGCAAACATTTCCAAAATTGCTTTGCCATGTTAACAAGTAAAAAGAAAGCAATGCACAGCAACTCCACACAAAGATTACATGGACAACTTAGTTTTCAATGTCTACAAGAAGAACCATTTAATATTTGATCAACAACCTGAAACAGTAGAATGTAAATCATGTAGAATAATTATTTTTCTTTTGAAATAGTTAAAAGTGGTTCATTAAACTCAAGCGGAGGGATGGATAATGATTGTGGTAAATGATGCGTGTGTTTGCCCAGCGCCCCAGAGTAAACTTCTGATACACAACACCTCCTAATGCTTAACACACCATCACACATACACATGCTAGAGACAGGATTATCATCACAATACAAACACAGATCTTTCATCTGGTGAAAGATGACATTTCATAGAAATGATCTTCCTTACTCTATTAATAACATTTTGTATAATTATTTAATATATCTTTAAAAAGGTCATTTACATTTAATAAAACACCAGTGCAACTGATAAATCTAATGAAAACTTTCTAAGAATAATTTCAAGCCAAAATCATAATAAAATTTTTATTTTAATTTATACTCTTTATATATTTAAATCCAAATAAATTTTACATTTTTACAATATATATGTATATTTTATTACTATTGAAAATGAAAACAGATAAAATCAATGAATGACTGTTTAATTACTGTTTTATTACAACTGTGTGTGTGTGCGTGCGTGCGTGCGTGCGTGCGTGCGTGGGTGGGTGTGTGTGTGTGTGTGTGTGTGTGTGTGTGTGTGTGTGTGTGTGCATGCATGCATGTATGTGTGTGTGTGTGTGTGTGCGTGCATGTATGCGTATGCGTTTGAAAGAGAGGGAGTAAATGCAGCAGGTACACAATGTGTGTATGTGTGTGTTTGGACAGCTGCTTTTCTTAAGTTTGGCGGCTCTATTCACACTGGAGTTTACTCAGCTCTACCACAACAGCAAACACACTACCACCAAATAATGGAGCACACACAAAAGACAACACACACATTCACACACACGCACACATTACACCTCGCAACACTTACTTTACTCTCTTAAAAATAAAGTTTCTTACATTATCATCTGTTAACAGCATGAATCTATTCTGTGTGTTTGAAGAGCCTTAGATCAGCTATCATATTCTAAACCCTAAGTGTGTATGCTGCTTCTAAAAGCTCATTAAAGGATCATTTCTTACAGGCCGGATCAGATCAGAAAACCGTGGTCTAAAAGCGATCTTTCTGAAGTCCAGATTTTGTGTAGGTAGCAGAAGGAACTGTGGCGACAGCATGTGTGCGGTTATCAAAGCCAGATCTGACCACAGACTGCTTTTTTTTCAGCAGCATTTCTGAGCATCATAAGTACATCCCCAAAATACTGGTTTGTAGTTTTATGACCTATAATGAAAAACAAAGCATATGCTTATGAATGATTCATACTCCTATCCTGCAAACCCAGGCCTCAATCTCTGACCTAATACTCATTTCCCCAAATCTGTAGCACTTTAATGACCATGTGTGTTCATCTGGCCCGTTTCCGTGTCGGTTTGCTTGATATAAAGCAGACATCTCTGTTCGGCACATCACAGCGGGCGCTAAAGTGAGCCGTCCTCTAACAGACCCAGAGCCGAAGTTGCGTCGTCTGTAATTGGTGTCTAGGGGTGTAAGCTACTTGGCTGGGAGATCGACCAATCAGATTAAAGCCAGTACATGATTGACAGGAGGATATTGCTAATACCCCCGTCTCCTGAAGTGTCCCATTGGCTGCAACAAAGAAGCCAGGGTTTATTTAACACGATGAGCGTTTGTGTAAACTAATAAACACTCGTATAATGACGTGAGTGGCAAGCCAGGTTTTTCCTCGAGATCTCCGGCGTCGGATAATCTCCGGATTAACAGAAATGTCAAAAGGCCGATGTGAGCTCCCGAGCAGATGTGCCGGGCATTGTTGTCCACTATACACCATATGAAGTCGCTCTGGAGAGACTTCACACAACTGAGAGTTCATTCATCGGATGATACCAGTGAAGAGCTCCCTACACAGACTGCATTTTAAACACTACATAGGCAGCAGTTCTGCGGGTAGTAAAAAGAGCAATCCTCAAGTGTCATTCCAAATCTCTATGACTCTATGCAGAACAAAGAAGAAGATATTTTGAAGCCTGTTAGTTACTATTGAAACCACTGAGACATTTCTCAAAATATCTTCCCTTGTGTTTCACAGAGTCACAAACAGGTTTTGAACTACATGAGTGTAAATAATGGACTGATTTATTGACGTCAAGGCACCAAGAAGATGTTGGAACAAAATAAGATATTTCACAAAATATCTTATTTTACATTTCACAGATCTAAGAGTCACTAGCAGGTTTTGAGCAACATGAGGGTGAATAAAAGACACCGTGATATTGGAACAGTTCGGTTATCAACCGAGGGTTGACCACAGTGAAACCCAAACACGCTGGGTAAGTCTTTGTGCCGGAGGCTGGACGGGGCAGAGCTCTCAATCGGGTTTTAAATTACCCCTGACCCTCCCGCTCTGCCCCAGAGAGACTAAACAAACAGTAATATCGGGCGTTCTGAAGAGGAGCTCCTTGAGTATGTGAAAGAAGGATGTTAAGGGGCTCTGCGCTGGAGACTATTTAGCTAGAAATCCTTAATCTGTGGGTGGGGGCTTACGCTGGTGACCCAGCTGTGAGATTATGGCAAGTCTCAAGTGCCTCACCTCGACCCCCCCAAAACAATCCCTCTCGAAAAAAGGGTTTAGCCACATCTGAGAGCAAAGGTGGATTAATGTGTGTGTGTGTGTGTGTGTGTGTGTGTGTGTGTGTGTGTGTGTGTGTGTGTGTGTGTGTGTGTGTGTGTGTGTGTGTGTGTGTGTGTGTGTGTGTGTGTTCCCACCATCTTCTGGACCTCTGGACAAAAGGGATGTTTGTTGAGTTTTAATTAGCAGTGGTAATCCTTAGATTATTAGACTTCAGGTCTGGAATGTTTACATTAAAGCGTTTAAAAAATATGGAGACTAAATTCAGCAGGATCAAAAACTGTATGGAATGAAATATTTCAACTTGGCTTTACAAGTCATTAAATGTTTGTGAATTTTCACAAGTGATTGATGACTTTAAATGACATTTAAAAAAGTTTAATTTCAAAAAGTTGAATGAAATATAGAGTAAATAACCATTTTCACAAACTAAATGTATTTTACCCAACTTAAACTTAAGACTTAAATGAATCGGAAGCTGGGGAGGAGACTGTAAAACTCGACTTTAAGCTTTTTTGTAAATCAATAATACATGACTTTGATTGGTCCATCATAAAATTCTTAATTCTCCTTCCCAATTCACACAATTGCATTAAGAAAACTACAAACTACAAAAACTTCCTTAACTCAGACAAAAAAATCAAGAAGAATCTCTGTTCTAGTTTTATGGGTAAATATTGGAAGTGAACACACTAACTTTCATTATACTGCCTGACTACACTACAAAAGAGCCAAAGCGAGCATGGAGCATTGTCAGAGGAACACGTTTCCATAGCAGCGCTGGCAGATTGTGGGATGTTGGAACATCATGAAGGGTGAGCTATAACAGGAGCTTGATCTTGTAAAAATAAATTCTGGGGTAAAAACAGCTATACTTTCATGGTTTAACCAGAACAAAGCATATACAGTAGAAATACTGTAGAAATAAGATCTTTCACATATTATAAACTGTGCAAGTTATATAAAATAATAAAGTCTTGTTCATGCTGTTTATTTAAAAAAGGAAACACAAACTAATGAAACTTATGAGAATAGAGCTCTGAATCAATATATTTTAACACAAATTTTAACAAATTCCCAGGTAAACCGTCTCGATGGCACAATAGCAACCACATATCTATACAATCCTTAGCAACCCTATAGCAACGCCCTGACAACCCTCTGCATTACTGTAATGAACAGTCAAGAGTTATTATTCACAAAAAGTAAAAGACTGGTTCTCATTTCTGTTTTGTGTCTTCATTTCACATTTAGAAGTCTACAAATGGCAGAAAGCTTGGACATAAAATTTTTGAATACGGTTTCTACCAACAGCGCCTTCGACTGAAGACAATAACAAGATGTGGCTTTGAAACTTTAGATCTGGGACAGACTCGTGGGTCTGGATGACGAATTGTGGACAAACGAATAAAACATGCGCCACTTTCGCCCTCTCGCACCCACACGTGTAACCTGGCGAGACACACATGCTATAAAATACCAGCCCTACAAAACAGCCATAAAGAATAAAACAGAAAACAAGTCTGAAAATATTTCCTGTGTTTTAAACATGCAAGAGACTTACTTGATTTATCGGGTACAGTTTTAGAAGTTTTTATAGGAAACCGTTTTAACTAGATTCCACGAAATGTATACGCATTGTAATAATGTAATATCAATGCAATGACATGGCACAGTTGACTAAAAACTCAATAACTGACTCATTTACAAACCCGAAACATTCAACTATTAAATGTTATATATAATTAATATTATAAACACATTAGACTCAAAGGTGATCGCATTTTGCTGCAAGGATCCACAAACCCATCTCCTGTGAAATGCAAATAACCTTCGCAAATACAAAAACTATCGTTCATGATATTGTTCTGTCCTCAATGCAAGGACATCAGTAAAGATCCATGAAATCATACTGGAGCTGAATGCATCACTTCTCCATCCAGTGACAGACCACCCTGAAAACATCCCATCATCCCATCTGCCTCAGGCCAACAAACGGAACCCGCTGCAGGTGTTTCCAAACAACTGACCCCTCCCTCTCCCTGTCTCTCTCTTTCACATGCTCCTCGCACATATTTTACATATTTACGCGTTCATATTTTTATTTAACACAACGAAAATGCTTGTGCACTGAAGCAATCTCATTTACATACAACTTTACATTTTATTAATCATCAAACACAACAAGACTCTCATTGTGAGAACTTTCGAACATACAATACTGATATACTACTTCCGTTGTGATGTTCATATATCAAACACCATTCCATCCATTTCACACAGGCTTCCCTATCTCTGGAAGAACTGATATTGTCACATGGTTTCATAGACAGGGGTGACGGACGCACACGCGCACTGATTCCTCCATATGCATTAAGTGCTAGCGAGTGACATGAGTCTCAGAGCATCTTTATCTGTCGGCCGAGGCTTCTTTTGTACGAGCGACACAAAAGCTGATGTCTGAAGAGCGGCTCACAGCTGCTGGTTGAGAGGCTGTTGACAGACGGGTGTCTAATTCAATCATCTGTGCACGTGCCTTTAACTTACACAAACATATCTGAAACCACTCATGATGTAGAGAAATGATAGGATGCTTTCTTTACGATGCTAAAATGTGTGGTTTTTACAACGCACGCACCTGCATCAGTTGACATGCATTAAGATATAAGACCATGAAAGTGTTTCTAGATGAGGATCTTCTTAATAGCTTAAGGAACAGTGAAATGTGATGGAGTCACAGATGATGGGTGGATACGCAGAGGAGCGAGAGACATTATTTCCCATGAGACATAACAGATGAAAACATCTCTCTTTCTCCAATATCTAATTATTGACAGTGATGTCTAACAGATAATCGGTGGTGACCAGCAGGTTACGCTTTTATTAGACCTCTGTGAACCTGTGGCCTTGCCCTGAGGGTAAGATGAAAAAGAATTATTATAATAAAGATATTCAATTCTGAAATTAAAGGATGAAGACTCGCACAAAACACAGAAGAATATAAAGGCCTGTTTCCATCCGCGCCGTTCTGAAAAAGAGATGGGAAGTGAATATAATTGTGGTGGGGGTCACGATCCGTACGGTGAAAAGCCGGAAAGAAAACACACGACAGGGGCCAAAAGGAACCTCAAGCTCACCGCCTCTACGCACAATATGAGCTCTCATACAGCCGGCCCGGGGCCAATAAACCACACTGTGCTCTTACACCCACAAGCCTAATAAAAGATGACTGTCTCATTTCTGCTCACACACCCCTCTCCTCGCTCGCTCTTTTTCTTTCGGCTCGTTTTTTTCAGCGTCTGAACTATTCAAAGCAGCAGGCACTTGAACTCACTGCATGCTGTGTTTGTTTTTGATTCTGTCAAATTATATTATAACATGAAATCTGGGAACATAGTCTTTAGCAGGATTGATCCAGATCAGGAGAAACGTGCCGCTGGAGTTGAATAAAATCTCACTCCAGAAAACATCTACTAGCAGTGACATAAACCCCTCATATACACACATCAACAGGCCTTACCAAAACTCACACACTTCTCACTTAGCTACATAAAGATTGCGTGCATATAAATAGTAATAAACTAAAATATAGAACGAAATACTGTAGAGAAGTGTCCGTTGCGTAAGACAAGAGCAGGGGTTTATGTTAAGAATTCTCAAGGTGAAATTCACCACAGACACAGTGACACACACACATAAAGTCACACACCCTGCATACACATACGCACACACAGGCATGTTGTGACACACACACACAGGCATACACACACACTGTCACATACACATTAACACTCACAAAAAGTCATATACTTATGCAAGCACACGCGTACACACAAAGACACACACACACACACACACACACACACACACGCATGCACACACGCAAGCACACAAGCATGCACACACCCCGCTCACCAGCACACATACACACATTTACACACACATATTCCCACAAACACACACATCTGTTATGGATTTTGGGATGTGAATGGTGCCCAGTGCTGAGAAGCGTCAGTTTCTTTGATTCTTTTTCTTTTTTTTCTTCGCTTGACTCACACTAGTTGTCATAACCACTCAAATCCATAAAGCTCTTAGAACCACCAACAAAACCTTACACTCCTATCCTGAGACGACCATTGCTGTTATACATAACAACACACCACAACATGTACACAATATAAGCATGTCAAGGTATATTCAGCTCTGAGTTAATAAATGAATATAAAACAGCAAAATCATATTTTAATTGTAATGGACTTGTTGTGTACAGTAAGTATGCCTTACTTACAGAAAGCAAGATGGCCCAAAAAAGGTCATATAATATATGTCATAACGTCATATAGCCGTGAACTGAACGGAGAACAGCTATGACAGTAATAAGTGGAAAGTCATGTAAGTCCAACAAAAGCAAATCCTCCGGTGCCTGCAGCTCCAAAACAAGCAGAAAGAGAAACAGCCTGAACCGGTTTCACTCAGACGCGTTCACAGGGAACACCAACAAATGTTGAAATCTCATGCGTCTTATGCAGCCTAATAGACCGTAATGACATTATTGGCATGGAAGAAGAACATTTTCCGAGTTGAAAAGATCTCATATAGGGGATTGGACACAGGCGATAGCAGCCGCTCGGTTGAATCTGATAAGCCGGAATCATGCACACTAACCCAATCCAAATACTGTCAAATACCACCAGAAACAGCAAACACACAATTTAAAGAGTCGAAACACTTTAAATGCCTTAAAGCGAGGTGCAAAGAATGAACTTGAACGCTATTGTTGGATGGCTTTTAAGCAACAGCTGTCCAAGTGATTTTTAGCCCATTTTTGAGGAGTCTTAAATTCTGAGGTTAAGACAGAATAAACACAGGTGTAGTTTAGAACACTTACACCCCAAAGCTCTCATCAACGATGACAGTCGATGTTTCTTAAAGATGCTGATCTTTAAATAGACAATTTAGGCACCTGTTGCCATGTTTAAAACATGTTGAAATTCATAACGAGATGTGTGTGTGTGTGTGTGTGTGTGTGTGTGTGTGTGTGTGTGTGTGTGTGTGTGTGTGGTGTGTGTGTGTGTGTGTGTGTGTGTGTGTGTGTGTGTGTGTGTGACCTCATGGACCCCGGCCTCACGCTCGGTGCAGATTAGAAAATGCCTGTGTCATGACTCTAATAAACCCAAGAGACTGCATAAGGAGTGAATGTGAGGCCGGGAGGATCTAATCCTCCGAGCTATGTGTGCTATTCCCCCCATGCGTCAGGTGCACACAGGTTAAACTGTGCTCACGGGGAGAGGAGAACGCCTCCTT
>CM065660.1:3123761-3136261 GCA_033220385.1 Triplophysa yarkandensis
TTCAACGTAATAAAGTGTGAGACCTTACACACGTGCAGTCCAGACTTTAGAGTCCAGGAGCTTCTCTGTGGCAGGAAAAGGACGCTTTTGTGTGGAACAGTTGGCAAATGTGTTAAGAGGAAGGTGTTTTTTTTTCGAGGCTGACTCTGACTCGGCCCTTCCTGTTAAAAAAAGTCATGAAAACAGCCACTGACTCCATATTTGCCATAACAGGAGCAGCAGCGTTCTAAATCCATCAGAAACACGTCCAGACAAACGAGGAAAGGTAATTAGCTTTCACCTTTTAACTCTTAACATCCGCCAGATGTTTTGAAGAACAAATTAGCCTTTATCATCAGAACGGGTATTGCGCACTTTTAAAAGAGAAACGTCACTTCGTGCCAACATTTTTCTAGAATGCTGTCAAATATATATTGTATCTCAAAAGAATGTTTTCTGTTTGTAATTAAACATAAGTTCAACATTACAGCCTTCTGTACATGTATTCAACTAAGTTACAGGGTTATTACATTCGAGTGTATTTCTGCTTTAATCGTGAAACAGCTTCTATAGAAACAAGGCGTATGTCTTTCTGTCTCTAAGTAGATCAGATCAGTGCCTAAATGATGTTCTTAATGAAATCGTACATCAGTTTCCCAGAGCCCGAGGATATGAGCAGTACCAGCCCAGCACGTCTGTCGTCCACCAGGCTATAAATAAACCAGAGATGATGATCTGGGGGATAAAAGCGGCCTCGGTGTTATGAAGATAATAACTTGGGTCACCCAGATTCACTTTTACATTAAGACTATTATCTCATGACTGCTGACCATGTCAAATAAAGAAACACATGTGCTTCTTTGGGTCAGATTTATTCTAAATATACTAAAAAACTGTTCACTTTGTGATTTCTATTAGTTATAAACACTGTTTTTGATACAGTAATGAAATGATGGTATTGAAAGTATTTGTCAATATGAATGAGGGCAGTTTTTAATTCTTTATGTAATTTTTATAATCTGTTGTGTTTGCAAAATCAGGACATTGACTTCTAGAAGGGAAAATACAAAATATTGGAGCTGTCAGATCATAAAGAAGAAGTTCAGATACTAGGTGACAAATATATGTTGTAATGTCAGGTGGATTAGATAAGGTCTTCTGTGATGCTGGATTGACCTGAAACTGATTCTCTGTTTGAATGTTTTATCTCAGTTTATGAAGGTCATTGTGTAATTTCTCTTCTGGATGTGTTATTGTCTGCAGACAGATTTAATGAAGGGTTCTGTCATCTACTCAAGAGAATCTCGCTCATACACATGGATCAGTCCTGAAGTCTTTGTATAAGCAGATAAGCTACTTTGCAGCATCTTCAGTAACTGACCATCTAGTGCTGAAGTCAACATTTAACTTTCTAAAATCCATTTGTCTTCTACAGTGGGTTTTATTTTGGAGTTCAACAAATTGTCGAGAAATGAATTGTATTGCGAAAAGTCCCCGTATTACAAGGACTTGGAAGGATTTTTGACAGCAGTTTTATAACATGAGTAGTACTGTAGGTTTAGTTATGGGTCGTCTTGTTTAATATCTCAGTCAGATTTGATGTTTTTTGTTCTAAAAGAGATGGGAAACTCTGTGGAATGTGTTGTCCTTCAAAACAGCTAATCATTGTAAGAGAGGACGGCTAATCTCCACTGGTTATAACATGGATAGCACAGACACCTTCCTACCTGAACACCATCTGTCCGCTATCTACGCTCACTTCATAACAACTGTCTGTCAACACGTACTGCTTCAAACCTTTACACACCACCTCGATTTTAACATCAACCATTTGTACAACCCTAACCAGATGCACTTTTGTAGTAGAAATCGACTGAACGGTGTTAAAAGGCTCTCTACCATGATTCACTTTGGTAAGCTCACAAAAATGATCTGTAAGTTGAGCTGTTGGGTATGATTTTGTGGTTTGAAGTCATAAGTAAAGATTAGTATGTAAAGAATATTTGGTGTCATTCATACTAAGATGATACTTATCACAGTTTGTTGTGTTATATAAAGAAAGGATGTTACAGGGAGTATATGTCAATCGTATTAAAAGGTTGAGTACATGAAGTCATTTAAGCTGACACTTTTATCCAAAGCAACGACAAATGAGTACCTGTCCTGAAGTTTAGAATTGTGTCGTTCATATCTCTGAAAATCCTTGGTTTCCACACATTAACAAAAGACAGATACAGATTTATGAACGTTTCCAGATAAAGTCGAGCTCCCGCTAATGGAAAGTGAATAGCTCTTGTGTTTAAATTATAGTGATAAATGAGATTATTGATGTTAGATCTGAGTGTTTCACATTTACAGTAAAACGTTTGATTCTAAATAGCAATTGTGTTAAATCACCGTTAGATAATAAGCAATAAATCATAAAAATACATCATTATCTAGTCTTGTTCCATTAAAAATTTCAAACTAAAAATTCAAATTCTTGGACCTTAATGTTATGGCAGTTTTTCTCTGTGGTAGAGTATCGAAATTCTTCAAGGTACCGTTTTGAAGTTAGAATTTCCAGTGTCGTGACAACACTGCTTTATTGCTTCTTGAATATTATTGTGACATTTAAAAATCCTAAACGTGTTTGAGGATTTGCATTCAGTTTTCTAAAACCCTAAATTTGTCAAGCCCTGTTTTAGCTCAGATGTTAAGCAGTGAAGAAGAAGAACATGACATCTGTATCTCTCAGACTCTGTTAAAACATCAGTTCACATGAACACATTTGCATTGATTTGCATTGAACTCCATCTGCTCCAACGAATAAAACCAAGTTTGATTTGTTTTTTTCTATACAGTTTATTTTTTAGTATTCTTTGTTTCAAAATGTCGCACACGTGCACAGACTTCTGTTGTCTCTGTGATGTCAGTTTACAAGGTTTAAGCACTTTTGGATGACAGATTGTATTACTAAAGAACCCTTTAACTGTCATTCACCTCATAAATTAGACCATCGTCTTTCTGACTTCTAAAAATACAAGAGGATTAATTGCACGAGGTCACGTCTGACATGGTTTCTATCAGATTTTTTTCATGGTTGATTCTCCGGGGGACAGCTATGAAATTAAATCTTTCCATAGAGACTCCGTGAGTGACGAGAATGGCAGCCTGTTTAATTTTATAAAAGTGAAACTATAATAGACTAGCGGGCACGTGTGACAGTAGAAGAAGGATTGAAAAATCTAGAATTCCGTCATCTAACGTTGGACTTTTCAAGGCTGTCTGTCACTTTCCATTAGAACTTTAGTGAAACCAGATTTTCTTTTAAAGTTATGCCGTAGTGATTCAGTACGATGAAAGTTTAGACTCCCATTACTGTTTATCTTACATTTTTTGCAGTGATTCAGTTAAGTAAAAAACATTTATTCACTCTTATGTCCTTTCATTCCAGTAAACAAATGAACTTTTTGTGTTTCATAAAAAAATCTCTCAATTCTTTGTTTTGTTTATTTTCTGTTGTGTTCTTAATGTTTGATCGTTCTTTCAGTGTTATGTAGATTAGCGTGTGTTTCTATTGCACCTGTTGCTTTCTTCTTAAAGGGTCGATTTCTCTCATTACGGCTCAATTAGATTTTTCTGTGTCTGCACTCTTCTGGTTGCTAGGCATCATTGGAAATTAAGGGAGGAAGAAGACTCTTGGCAACAGGAGTGGAGAATGAGAGTTCTTTAGATTTCTCTGATGCTCGCTGTGTGTCATTTGTGTCAGACAAAAGATAGATGTGGATGACCACTCGCCTGATAATGAAGTAAATCAATCACAGAATTCATACTACATACTCATCTGTCCAGCAGTATGAAGAGCTCTCGTGTGTACTGTGGCAGTGTTTTATGTCAGATATTCTATAGACACCTAAAATAAGCACCCTAAGCAGTGCACACTGCATGAGTATGAGTACTACACTACGATGATGTTTCGCAGTCATTCTAGTTGTGTCATTTGGTGTGGATTATCATCTTTTGTCATGTATGTTGTTGAGTTTGTGTCTGTAAACCGAGGTTTTGTGTCTGTCATTACACAGCAAAGAGAATGTGAAGGTGCAGCTGCTTTACAGCACTGTTTTATATGATAGTACCACCCCCACCCACCCATCCATCCACCCATCCAGCTGCCCGTCCATCCATCCATCCGCTCGCCCGCATACTCTCCCCTTCTTAAGTTTGCAGAACAAAATATTTCCAGATGTTGAGAGAGAAGAAGAGCTTTATTCAGCACTTTATTCATAAGTCATGAAAGAGCCGAGACCATGAGATTCTAGTTTGAGCTGAGCGCATGCTGCAGATTCTCAGTGTGTGTGTGTGTGTGTGTGTATGTGTGTGTGTGTGTGTGTGTGTGTGTGTGTGTGTGTGTGTGTGTGTGTGTGTGTGTGTGCGCGTGCGTGTCTGGGGTTTCAGTTGAAGAGTGATGTTGGGTGGAGGTCTGAGGTCATCATGTCTGGAAAACGCATGTGTTTCAGTCTCTTTGTAGTCGTTGGGTGGTTTTCTTGATGCTTGATTTTTTTATCGCTCAAATGTTGGCATTACTTAAAAGGTTAGGCAGTCTTTACTGTTAGGGTTGTGTTCTTCGTCTGTGCTACTGTATGTCTGTGTGGATCGTCCTCATGTTCTGTTCTTCTGAGTGTGATCTACAAACTTATTTCGGTTTTTTGAGGAGAATGTAATTGGTAGACAGCAGATAATCTTCAGATTATTTTTGTTTATGAAATTAAATTACGTAAAATACTCTATCATTTAACAAAAGATTATGGCTAGAGATAGGCCTCGCATAACATTAATGATGTCATAAGATAACAATCATGTATTATATAGAATAGTTGCATTGATATTAACTCACTTTAAATGTCTATGTATGACCAAAGAAAGTTATTTTAATTTTATTAAAGTTTTAGCTTTTATTTTGTTACATTGAACTTTTCATGTTATGCTTTTTTGATTTTCTTATTTTTTGTTTATTTGTAACTATATAAGATTCGTTCATGTTTATGCTGTCAATATTGTTATTTAAGAGCCTTTAACTTATTTCAGTTTTTGTTAAGTTAACTTTTTCTAACCCTGTGACAGCAAATATGAAGGCTACTATAACCAAATCTGTTTGCAAGTATGATCATTTTCTCAGTTCTTCTTTAAATCTCTTCCTGTGTTCTTTTCTAGATGCTGGACAGAAGTGCCTTCTCTGGTGATGTTTCTACTTGAAGCTGCTCACATCACACACTGTATACAACACTAGCCTGTCTTCAATCTCTTCTGGCCCTACATTGTGTTCACACGACTCTTTAGAGCGAGAGATCACATGGAACAAATCTCATTTCCTTAGCCTTGCCAAAGCACAGGGAATCGAGCAATTGTCTTCAAATAGAGTTATTTGCAACCGTCCGACAGACGTTTGGAGACGAGTCCATCAGAACTGTGAATGTTCTGTAGGATGTTCTTATTGTTGAGTCCATGTTCTGCACCTGAGACAAAATGAGTGATGAGTGACCTGGCAGAGATTGACAGCTTTACCGATAGCAGCCACCTTCCATGGTCTTGCCAGCGGAGCTCTGAATGTGACATCTCTGTTTAAAGAGCTCCATCAACAAACACATACATACATCTACATCCAGACAGTCTGAAACCATCAAAACCATCACTTATACTGAAGCAGACCAACACAGTTTTGATATGGCGTTAAACATTTCTTCCATAAGAGACACAAAATGGCTGACGCTGGAGGTGTGCCGACAGTTTCAGAGGGGGACGTGCTCGCGGAGCGACGAGGAATGCAAATTCGCACACCCGCCGAAAAGCTGCCAGGTGGAGAATGGACGGGTGATCGCATGCTTTGACTCGCTAAAGGTAAGTCAGACCTACGCTGATGTTGTTGAATATCAGCTATTGCTTTAATTGATGTTCTAAATGTCCTCCTGCTTGAGAAACATCTCTGATGAGTGTAGTTTGAGAATCATAAATTTGGCACAGTAAAACCTTAAATTGCATATTTATAAACCTTTTGATGTCAAACCCTTTCAGTGGAATCCAATGGTCAACTTTATTAAACATTATTATGAGCTGAATCAGGATAAGGAAACCCTTACAACAGATATTCAATCACAATAAACCTTTCTTTTTTTCGGTTTATAATTTCCAGAATCAATGTGTTTGAAGAATTCAGTTTGAAATATAACATCTGAGATATGTGAAATTCTCTTTGTGATAGGAATATCTGCATTATGATGCATTGCAGTAAACCTTGAAAAACAGAAGATTTAGAATTGGACCAATATGAATTCAACTCATGTGCTTTAAACATGACTCATTCAATCAGATTTCACTATCACTTTTGTCTATATAAAACATATGTCATCACTGGACACAGTGAACTGGTGCATCAACATATTTTTTTTCAGGACACTTTTTGTGTTGCTGGCAGATAGGTTGTGTTAGTGCAGCACTCTTAAATTAGAGTGCATGCGTCAGCTCGACAACACTGCACACCGCACACTTCAAATACAGCTGACCTATAGAGTGAAAGGCCAGAGAGGATCACACGTCTTTATATCTCTCTCTCTCTCTCTCTCTAATGTTACAACACCACCTGAATCAGTTATATGTGTCTGCTTTTGGCTAGATCAGAAACCTTCACCACGTTCAAAACTAATGACACACATCAGATCAGATTTACCCTTTAGACAAAAAATGAGTCATTATCAACAAAAATCAGTTATCGATCAAGTAAATGGACAATCACTGTAAGCTTGTTATAATGCTGTGGGGTGGTCGGAAATGTCGATGTGATGTCTTTTAGTAACCTCTAGTAGAGAGAAAAAAGTTACACATTTCAACTTGCTGTATGTAAACTGTATATCAGATAAATACTTCATCACTCAGATTATATAGTGAACACATGTTTAGTCGTAGCTGTTTAAAAACACTCATTTCTGAAGTGCATTACAGTTATTTTATTGACATGAACCAAAGTAAAACAATGCAATAGACTGGTGCGGGATGATGTCATCTTGTAGGCCAACCCAGAAGCTAGCGTCGCACCAGGTCCCTCGACCAAAAGCATGTCCATTTGTCCCATAACTTTTGGAGGAAAGCAAAAATAAGCTCTGTAGTTAACAAAGGATTATGATACTTACCGGTACACTTTTTGTTTATCAAGAATCAAATGAACATATATTTCGAGTTCTCTTTGTGGATCACATATTTAAATACAGATGGTTATAGAATGTCCAGTACTGCAGAATGCATGTTTTAATGCAGAGACGCAGTGCTGGTGACATTGATGAATGTGCAGTGAAAGTAGAGCAGCTCACGTCTCGCGTGGGAATAAAAGACTTGAGATGATTCTTACCTTGTCTCCAGTGATTATCTGATAAGAAAAAGGTCAGAAGACATCGCTGTGAGTTCATCCTGATGTAATATGAAATCTGTTGGGAAAGTGCACTGACAAGGTTAGTTTATCTAATACCTAAAGGGGATGTGTGACAGTTTAACAGGATTTACTCTAGTCCTGATGTTCATCTATCAGCATTTCAAAAACTACGTGAAGAATCTCGTGACCTGGTTTGCTGAGGCTCCCACTATTCTATCATTTATCTCAGAAATGTCACATTCAGTGCCATAAAAGAATTTTTGTCATGATGTGTTATTATTTTTGTGTTGTCAGTTGTTGTCTGGTGGTTAGAATGTTGGACTTGTAAACAGAAGGTTGTTGGTTTGAATCTCTGTATCAGAAGGGTTCTTGAGTAAGACATCTAACCCTTGTTTACTCTGCAGTGATAATTGGCAACTGCACAATACTTGTAAGTGTCTTTGGATGAAATGAATAAATGTTAATGTAATGTAAAGTTGTGTAATCCTTACAGGTCTGTCAGAGGTTATTTCGAGTCGTGGTGTTTTATGGTCAGTTGAGAGAACATTGACCAGTCTGTCTGTAATCGGTTAACATGTTAAACATTACACTCTGCAGCTTAATCCTCTGATTTCTCACAGGTTTTGTGTAGTTTAGGTGAACACTATGAATGTTGTGTTGGCTCATTGGCCTTTGGGAGAGACTACAGTCATCAGATTTTCCCTTCACTACTGAGGGCACTTGTAAGTCGCTGTGACCTTGTGCAGACACACAAAAGGCAGCGATGTTTTTCCATCAGTCTTGTGCTCAGTATTAAAACTTAATGAATATGACCAGCGGCTTCATTTATAACCTTCACTGTTTCATTGTGTTGTAATGCTGCTCTCAGCGTTTACACACCACACTGTCCATGAGAATCTGCCCGTGTGTGCGCTGCATTGTGCTGCACTTCCTGTTCTGATGAGAGATGCAGCCAATGCGGCTCATAGGAGATTTTAATATGAACGTTACATCTTAAACAACTCAGATTATAAGGTGATGACAAAAACCTGGATGTTAAGAAAAGTGATTTTAGTTTGTTTACTTTACTTTACTGAATTATACTGCTGTAGTTTTTAAATCAATGATCAAATATTATAATCATTTTAAAAGCAAACTCCCTGATTGTTGTTTTTTACATGTTTCCTGTAACTCATAGTTTAGCTGATGAAGTTTAGCAGTAGTTCAGTGATTTTAATGTGGTTTTAAGATGATGTCAAAGCTTGACTTTAGTTAGCCGGAGGTCCTTGAGAGGGGCTTGGTGAGAAGAAACGTTCTTGTGTTCTGAGATAATATAGAAATGAGTCATGTGATGGTGTGTGTGAGACTGAATGGCTCTCTGTGTTTCTGCTGTCACCCTGTCTTTACACTCAAGAGATGTCTGTGCTTGACAGGACAATGTGAGACCTCGTGCACACACGCACACACACGCACACACACGCACACACGCACACACACACGCGCACACACGCACACACACACACGCACACACACACACACACGCGCACACACGCACACACACACACACACACACACGCACACACGCACACACACACACACGTGCGCACACACACACACACACACACACACACACACACACACACACACACACACACACACACACACACACACACACACACACACACACACACGCAGTACATAAACAAACAGCTGTTTGTCTGGTTTTGTCAGTTTGTCTCTATGATGGATGTGCAGTATTGTATTGGTGTTCTGTCATTGTGATTTATTCATGATGCAAAATATTTTATATCCTTGTTTTCACTCTAGATGAAGAGATGTTTCAAATTATTGTACATACACTTTACTGTCTCTGTTCTCTAAACAATTATTTTAGCATAAATGTTAGATTTTGTTGGGTTTCGTAAACACGCACGCAGGCACACATACACACACACACACACACACACACACACACACACACACACACACACACACACACACACACACACACACACACACACACACACACACACACACACACACACACACACACACACACACACACACACACACAGGTGCAAACACGGAGCTTGAATTTATACCTTAAAGTCACTTAGGATACATAGAATTCATATCTATTTTTATAATTGCTGTGTTATTGGGGATTATCACTCTTCAGTGTATTTCACTTAGGAATTTAGGAAAAACATTCCTACTGTTACAGAACTTACTGTCACTTTTATATTTTTAAAATTGCAACCTTTTGTACTGAATTTATACACGTGTGTATTGATCAAAAATAGATGTGGAAGAGAGGTCGCTTAAACAGAAAAAATGAAAATGTGAATGTGTTGAGTGTATAATAATGATGTCATATTGTGAGACTACAGACGCATTTGTGAATGTAATGAAGTTATAATTACATTCTGTGTGGTCACCACAGAAATTACAACCTCACCAGGGCAAACGCACGCACGCACGCACACACACACACACACACACACACACACACACACACACACACACACACACACACACACACACACACACACACACACACACACACACACACACACACACACACACACACACACACACACACACACACACACACACACACACACACACACACACACACACACACACACACACACACACACACACACACACACACACACACACACACACACACACACACACACACACAAGGACGAGACTCTCACTTGAGTTTAACATCTGGATCATAAGATAAACAGGAAGTAGTGTGAGATTCTTCTGCAGATATCAGCTGCTGCAGTGCTCCTGCATGGGACACAGAGATCTGACTCATGTTTCAAATGAAAATAACACAAACATGACAAATAAAATTGGAATTCTGAACATAGAAAACAACGAGAGCAGATATCAGTGATGCTAAAATCTTCATCCTTGTTGATCTCAGTCGTGGTCTAGCGCTAGAGAGTTGGACTTGTAAGCGGAAGGTTGTGGTACAAATCCCACTGCCAGCAATGACTGAAGTGTCCTTGAGCAAGAGACCTTACCCTCATTTGCTCTGCAGTGGTGATTGACTTCTGCATAATACCTGTAAGTTACTTGGGAGAAAAAAAAGTGTCAGCAAAATGAACACATGTAAATGTAAATGTAAATCTCTCACTGTATGTCAGATTTTATTTAGGAATTATACTGACACAGACTGGAGGCCGTTGGGTTCCTGTGATGATAAGTTCCAACTCCTGAGAGATGGGCAGGGATAGACAGCGAGGACACAGCCGGTGTTAGAAGGCAGTGATGTTTTAATGAGCTCAGAGGCGTTAAAAGCACCGCTCTAACCTTTACATCACTGCAGAACTCTCATCTCATCAAATTGCTCTTTCATTGGCTGATGAAGAGGAGTTTGCTTCCGTACTATAATGTCTTTCATATTCATACTAAACACAGATATCAGATTAGGATTGCCAGTTGTGTTTGATGTTATAAGTATGAATTGTGATTGGCCAACGTCCGATGCAGTTTGTTGTGCTTGAGACGGTTGAAAAGGATGCAGTTCATTAATATGAGTGTTTATAGATGACTTATTTTACAGAGCAGAACATTTGACTTCACATGTTGGCATTTAGCAGATGCTTTTATTCCAGAGAGACTAACAAAGAATTGAGAAGACAATGAAGCAGTAAATAGCAAAGATAACATTAAATAAAAAAGTTCTAGAACAAGTTTTCTGATTTACACAAGTCAAGATAAAACCTTTATGAGGGGTAAGGAAAGATGTTTTAGTGGGATAGGTGTAGATGGAAAAGATGGGTTTTAGGGGAATTTTTAAAGATAGAGACCAAGTCTTTTTTGTAAGAGGCAGATGGTTTCACTGTAGAGGAACCGATGTATAGAGCGATGTCCTCCGTCCCAGATATATCTGTGATTCAGTGAGTAAAGGGGGGGGGTGCTGAACCTGGGCCGGTTCTTGTCGGCTATAAGGAGAGCTCCAGTTTAATACAAGCTGCTATGGGTAGCCAATGTATGTTGATGAGGAGAGATTAGACGTATGTCTACAACTCATTTAACATATCCTTTGTGTGTTTGTGTGTGTTTTAGTACCTGTGTACGTTCTGTAAAGTAACATTTTTACTTATTTTTTTACTTAACAAATCAAGTTAATGAGTAAGTGAGTTCTCATCTTTAACAGAATCAGATGTGTTGGACTACATTAAAGGTCAGGATTGTCGTCCTTCAGTAACTTCAGTGATGTGTCATCAGAGATCCGTTACAGAAGTAACTGTCATTCACATGATGTCATCTCATCACTGGTGATGATTCAGAGACTAGACTTTTTGACCAATCAGGGATTATTGGGAGGCGGGGTTTAAAGAGTCAGAACATTACATTATTCATTTGGCAAACGCTTTTTGAAGACTTAACAGCATGTACGTTTATTTATGTACGTATATTTGAGGGCACAAACAATACAATTATTTATATGCTTATTACCAAACAAGGGTCTCTTTAAAACTTTTCCTGAGATTTGGATAAAAAGTAAACTCTAAAATGGAGATTGACATGAGATGGAAAAATCTGCTCTCTTTAGAGCAGATTTGAGGCATGATGTTTCATTTATCAGAAGTCATGGCCGTGGTAGAATTATTATATATATATATATAACACAGACAGGTGCAGTTTAAAAATAACACAGTCAGCCATCTGACTATAAATCTTATTTTTATATCACCAGAATCCGACTCAAGATCCATCTGTGTGGAGTTTTTATGTTGTTAATAAAAATTCACTGAATATGAATCGAGAGGTACGAGCGGCCGTGCTGTATTGTGAATAAGTCACACTTAAGAGTGATTCATAAAAAATGAAAACTGGCCTCAAGTACCTACATTTACATTTACATTTACATTTAGGCATTTAGCAGACACTTTTATCCAAAGCGACTTACAATAGTCGAGGAGACAATGAAGCGATAAATAGCCGATACAACAATAGGTGAACAAGTGCTACAACTTTGCTTTTATAAAACGGTCACCACTGATTAAAAATATTACAAGTAAGGATATATATTAATGTGCACATATTTACTGTTAATTTTTAAGCAAGTAAAATCATGAGTCTTCTATTGTAAAAAATAAAAAGTAAGGGCCTGTGT
>CM065660.1:3146261-3151261 GCA_033220385.1 Triplophysa yarkandensis
TGTGTTGTGTTGCATTATTTCTTATTTTGATCTGCATGATCTTGCTTTGTATTGATGTGGAGAGATCCTTCCTCATCCGCACAACGCATCATCACCATCACACTGTTTGTACTGTATGTGGGTTTGGGGATGGGGGAGGTGAAAGGTGAGCTTCACTGAACCGGTGTGGACCGCTCTCTTTCTTTAGTATTGTTCATCAGGGAGACTTGAAGGCTTTTTCTCACATCCGTGGACTCTTCCTGTCAGCAGCCAGGCCTTTTCCTGTTGTTTCAGAGAATATTCTCTGGAGTCAGGAACTGGGACATTCAGGGTTATTTGTAGTCTTATGGCGTGTAATTGAAACCTGTTTCCTGAGGGTCTCCAGCCAAACATTTCAATAATCTGCAGCGCCGCTACCAACAGACCACAACACAACACAACACAACACAACATACAACACTTTATACAGTTATACATTTCAGTTCTCGCAACAGAATTGTAGTCAGTGTGACGTGTTTAGAATCATTTTCATTGCTAAATGTATGAGTTGGTGTTAGGGTTAGTCACAAGTCTTGTGTAGAGTTTGAGTGGAGTTGTGTTCTATTAATGATATATAGGTTAGCAGCTCCACCTGCTGGACACACATCATAATTCTACTCTTTACACACACACACACACACACACACACACTCACACACACACACACACACACACACACACACACACACACACACACACACACACACACACACACACACTCACACACACACACACACTCACACACACACTCACACACACACACACACACACACACACACACACACACACACACACACACACACACACACACACACACACACACACACACACACTCACACACACACACACTCACTCACACACACACTCTCACACACACACACACACACACACACACACACACACACACACACACACACACACACTTTTGCATGCCTCTCTTGCATTGCTATCCCATCATGCTGCAGTGTCTTGAGCTCTCACTTAGCACATCTTTGTGTCTCCTCCTAAATAAAGCTGGGTGTCGCTCTGCCTTCTCCTCTGTCACAACCCACGCTCATGTTTTGATTTATCTCCATATATTCTATACGAGCAACTCTTCTAACTTCTAGTTGTTTTGTTGCAAATCTAAACATGGATTTACCTTGAGCTTGTCACAGTTCTTAGAAATAACTAGAGATTAGGGAAGGACAAACATGAAGCATTGTGGTGATTATGCTGAAGAGATGAATGAGTGTTGTGTCCCACTCATTTATAACAATGTAGCACAACACAACAGAAGTAAAATGTTGTGTTAAACACAAACAGGGTTCAGTAATGACTGTGTGATGATCACAACATTATGATAATACTGAATGACAGCTGGGTTTGAGAATGCATTCTGTCATATACTGGTCTTAAAAAGATGTGATGTTCTCTATATTCTGTGCAGTTTTTATACTCAAACATAACTCTTATATTTGAGGTAGTGAATATAACAAATATACACTTAAACACTTTCATTACATGATTATTTATATAACATGAAGATCACAGAATATATAACATTAACATCACATAGAAACACATGTTATACGCCTGTGCTTCATGACTAATGTCTGTGTGCTATTTTGTGTTTGTATAGATCATCCTGAAATAAACCACAGAAGAAGACTGGGCTGTCAGGAAACCGCTCTGAGAAACCCCAAAACATCCCAGTGTAAATACAACATGCCCTCTCCTATAGAACTACAACAACCTGCATGCTAAAGATAACACAAAACACACACACACATCCGGCTGCTCAGTAGATTATAAAACATAAAGAATCACACAAAATAATATATATCAATTTAAATATATATGGTTGTATAGATGTATGTTCATGTACAGCACGTTTCATATAGAGGCACATGTGAGACTTCATTTGAATGATTTGTCAGATGTCAGGTGTAGTTTTCTCCCATGTTTGTTTAAAACAAATCAAATGGAATGCACGATGTCCACCAAAAAACAGCAAACCGTTGGAAATAGTGCTGAATGGACGCTTTCAGAAGAGGTTGTCTTAAAATCCTTACACACCCTCGACGCAGGGATACAGGATTACTCTCAGTTGAATGTCACAGGGCAGATGACGGTACGTCTGCAGATGGATTGAATGTGTACTGGTTTCCAACTGTGACTCTTCATTCTCAATGGCCAAAGAACGGTTTACAAACGCGCATTCAATGTCAAACTCAACTTTATGAGTGTCAGAAGTGTAAATGTGGCAAACCTCGTGCCATGAAAATGTCTCGACGAAGGACTGAGTTTTATGCCTACTTGATGTTGATTTTGATTTTAACGGACAGTGAATGATTTCGATGTGTCTGTGGAAACACCGGCCATCCAGGAGTCAACTGTGGCTTCTGTACCGTGCCAAGGGCTTCATTTAAACTGGAGAGCTGCTGGAATCTCAGATAAACTTCTTCAGAATCAAGAGGATCAGGAGAGGACGCAGAACATTTGACGTTGTGAACGGAGGGCTGTACACCCTCACCGGTAATCCTGTTTTATTTCATATACAGTAGAAGTGCCTCAAAAATATATTTTACACAGCGAGCATCTTGAAAAGATTGTCTGCTTGCAGTCAAGTTTAACAAAACTGTATGGTGACAAAAGTAAAGCTCCCAAAAAACTCCGGGCCAATTTGACGAAAAAAACACATCATTATCGCATAATTCTTAAAATATTCAACATCAATGGAATATGTAGACAGAAGGTTTGTTTACATTGGAAATGTTATTGTGTTTGGTCAGGAAGAGCTCAATGTCTGTAACGTGATGACTGTGTTTTAGTCATTGATTTCAGTTGAATAGGTTTTATTTGGATGGTGAGTTTGATCTGAAATAGATATACACACACAGCCTTCTTTATCTCTCTCATTCACGTGTGTGTGTGTGTGTGTGTGTGTGTGTGCATGTGTGTGTGTGCGCGTGTGCGCATGCGTGCGTGATCAATCCAATCAGAATCATCATGTGTTTCATGGTGCTTGACTAACACTTAAGACAATCCACACAAACATTTGCTTTCACAGGAAATATGGCACTAGTCTTACAACGTTGAATCTTTGTTGTCATGAAAGTCATGAAAGTTTTCTTTTTTTACAAAAGTTACAGTTTTAATGTAATTTTTGAATTGAAATTGATTTTACTGTCATTTATTTGATTTTATCGTTTTGTTTAATACTAGTCACAGAACAACGGTGTAACCTATTTTAAATGAATGTAATTTATTAAACCCGGCTTAGCTACGTGTCCTTGTCCTCGGTTACAACGGCTTCTACCGTAAACTCAGCTTGGATTCTGACACGACCGGACATCGAACCGCAGCCTAAGCCAGGTTATAGATCTGCTTGTCTTATGTAAAAATGTTTATTCTATAGGTAATGTTTTACCAAAAAAGACTAAAATTTAACATCAAAAAAGTTAAAATGTAACAGAAAAATCTCAGTAGTATAATAGTTATTTCATAATAATATTATTAAGTTGTTGCTGTGGCGACATAAAGTTGCAAATACTAAATTTGTGGTATTTTTGTAAATGGTGTAATTTTTAAGTTGATTTTTGTTTCCTTTTGTTTTTCTAGAGCACTGTACAATGTTAGATTGTAAAGCAGATATTTGAACATTTCCTATTTTTTGTCAAGATTATATAACCAGGAGATTTTCGTAGCATTTATCGGCCTCTTTATTAATGTAACATTTAAGATGTGGTAGAAAACACTCAAAAGGCTGCAGAGATAGTCCCACTATATTATGATATCAGTATGATCAAGTCCCCTTTCTTAATTCTTTTGATGATTTGTTTCTGAATGATGGTTATGATGTAAAGGATCTCACGTTATGCCCAAGATTGGTTTAATATTATTTATGAAAAATGTCCTGGTCTATTCATCATCTAATGATTGCACTTTGATTTCATGTAACTGTAGGATGTTCCTTTTAAACAGATGCACAAATCAATAATAATGATTCTTTTATCTGTTTTGTTACACCAGACAACTGAATATTATGTAAGCAGTTTGCATGGTATTTTATGTTAGATAAGAATTTATTTCAATTTAATCTAACAAAAAAGTTGAATGTTTCTATCTATACTAGAGAACTAAACCTGCACATTTCTTGAATATAATGATTGTTTTTCATTTGGGATTTCTCACAATCTGAATGAATAGAAATGCAGGACAAACTCTGTTGACTGATGGTGTGAAAAAGCACTTTTTTGTAAACTGAGCAGACACAGCGTATCCAAACACTTTGCCTTACCTTAGGTCCATCGTTCTCTTGTTTTCTCTTATGTCCTTCATTTAAATTTCAGTCTACTGAACTGAGACCTGAGGACTTCTCACAACATGGACAGGTTTGAATACTTTTTCAGTCTGCTTGACATGTCATGTTAAATTGATGCGTTCTCAAGGGATGGTTGGTATTGACGCTGTGCTGCTTGACTTTCATCAGTAACGCAGAAGCCCATCTACACAAACACACCGGAAAATAATGAACCAAGTCCTCTCTAGTTTTCATGTAACCATTTTAAATGTTTTATTTGTGCATATATATATATATATATATATATATATATATATATATATATATATATATTTTGTGCTTATTTTATGTCATATAGTCAAAAATGTTTTTGGTTCCAGAAAGATAGTGTAAAATCTATTGAGACAAAACCAATAAAAAAACTCCCACGAGTGTCAGTTGTTCGTGTTATTTCCTCCATGATTTGACTTGAATGAATTCTCTTGTGTTTATGTGACTGTCACCTGTTGTGTCAATGCAAACACTTCAAGAGAAAGAAAGAAAGAAAGAAAGGAAGGAAGAAAGAAAGAATGAAAGGAAGGAAGAAAGGAAGAAAGAAAGAAAGAAAGAAAGGAAGGAAGAAAGAATGGAAGGAAGGAAGGAAGGGAGAGAGAGAGACAGAGAGAGAAAGGAAGGAAGGAAGGAAGGAAGGAGAGAA
>CM065660.1:3156261-3158761 GCA_033220385.1 Triplophysa yarkandensis
TCCTCATCATCATCCTCATCATCATCCTCATCATCATCATCATCATCATCATCCTCACCATCATCACTCATCATCATCCTCACCATCATCACTCATCATCATCATCCTCATCATCATCCTCATCATCATCCTCACCATCATCCTCACCATCATCACTCATCATTATTATCACCATCCTCACCATCATCATCCTCACCATCATCATCACCATCATCACTCATCATTATCATCACCATCCTCATCATCATCACTCATTATCATCCTCACCATCATCATCACTCATCATCATCCTCACCATCATCCTCACCATCATCACTCATCATTATCATCACCATCCTCACCATCATCATCCTCACCATCATCATCACCATCATCACTCATCATTATCATCACCATCCTCACCATCATCATCCTCACCATCATCATCACCATCATCACTCATCATTATCATCACCATCCTCACCATCATCACTCATCATCATCCTCATCATCATCCTCATCATCATCCTCACCATCATCCTCATCATCATCCTCATCATCATCCTCACCATCATCCTCACCATCATCACTCATCATTATCACCCTCATCCTCACCATCATGTGTGTGTGTGTGTGTGTGTGTGTGTGTGTGTGTGTGTGTGTGTGTGTGTGTGTGTGTGTGTGTGTGTGTTGAGTGTTAAGACACATCATGTCAGTGTTTGAGTGTTTGACGTCAGTTGGTTTGTGTGTTTGTGGACTTCTGCTTTTCTTCTTTTACAGCTCTTTTCTTTTGGGAAACTTTGAACATGTTGTTTTCTCTAACAGCTAGTGTTGTTTGTTCCAGTCTCTATCAGCGTGTGGGCCACACCAGCATTTCCAGCCAAAGGCATCCCAGCATGCATTGCTTGAAGCAGGTCTCGGAGACACATCTGTTTTTATGTTTCTGAACTCTTATTGAGGCTTTAAACGTGCTGGACAGAGCGATAGAATCATTTCATTCTAAAAGCAGAAGTATTTCACCCATCAGTAACCCATTCATCATCATCAGATGGATTTCATGTTTCTGTGGGGTTGTGTTGTGTTGTTGTGTTGTAGTTCAGATATAAAACACAGAAGAAACATTCACACAAGTGAAAGGAATATTTACAGAATCTGTGCAGCCAGACCTTCACTAGAGCTTAAATCATTTTTAAGACATCTTTAGAACCATTAGGTTTTATTTGACCACACCAATATTTTACATTTAAGAATTGTGGGAGACACTTTATCTAATGTGACTTACATTGCATTATACAATTATTATACACTATAGCATTACATTTTTGAGTATAAGCAATCCCTGAGATGGAACAGTGGATGCCATGCTCGAGTCACAGGAGTAACAGATACATTATTATAACAATACTATATGAGATGTAAAGAAACATCAGTGATGAGAAACCTGTATGTTACTCTTTACTGGATCACAAGAAAAGATGATTAGAGACATGTCTCGTGAAAGTCAATGTTGTTCAGTGTTGTTTGGTTATCAACATTCTTCAGAATATCTTCTTTTGTGTTCTGGAGAAGAAACTTCTACAGGTGTGAAGAATTTTTGGCTGCAGTGTCTTTTCTGAGACTTTATAAGCACACCCAGCTGTCGTTAACACTAAAGATGTCTGTGTGTTACTCATGCTCATGTTGTGTTTTACAGGTTTTGTAGAATCAGTTTTTAATGACTCAGCGTTCTCTTTAAAGAAAAGCATCTGACAGATCAATAGTTCTGGCCCAGAGATCATGATAGAATGCTTGGGATGTGTGTGACCAGCGGGATAAAGAATAACACATTTATTTCAGATTGAATGATTTTAGCTCCGGCTGTCAGACGTTGTGACCGTAGTGATCGTGTTTATTTACAGGAGAATCACATCTTGTGTGGTTAAGAATACAATAGTGTGATGATATTCTGTGGTGGGAAGGTTGTAAGGTTTAGAGTTTGAATGTCTCCTCACAGGTACGAGCGCGTGCCGGTGATATTAGTGGGAAATAAAGTGGATTTGGACAACGAGCGTGAGGTTTCATCTAGTGAAGGTCAAGCTCTGGCTGAAGAATGGGGATGTCCTTTCATGGAGACGTCAGCTAAGAGTAAGACCATAGTGGATGAACTGTTCTCAGAGATTGTAAGACAGATGGATTATGCTTCTCAGCCTGATAAAGAAGACCCGTGCTGTTCCTCCTGCAAAATACAATAACACCTCCAACATCTGACCATCCACCTGACCGCTCGTCCACCAGCGATGAGAAACATGAGCTGTGCACTTTCATCACAACACACGAGAGATCAATGGTTTTCAACTGGATCACAACATCAAACATCCTCTTATAACCATAAACATTTACATCTGAAAAAAACACACATAACAATAATCCGAAATGATGTCACATACTGAAGAATCTGGGGTCATACGGGCTGACATTTATCTAATTTAGACTAGTTTGATAGTGTAAAAATGGGAATGGGAAAGTATTGCTGGGTAACGGT
>CM065660.1:3163761-3178761 GCA_033220385.1 Triplophysa yarkandensis
GTGTGTGTGTCTGGTGTGTGTGTGTGTGTGTGTGTCTGGTGTGTGTGTGTGTGTGTGTCTGGTGTGTGTGTGTGTCTGGTGTGTGTGTGTGTCTGGTGTGTGTGTGTGTCTGGTGTGTGTGTGTGTGTGTCTGGTGTGTGTGTGTGTGTGTCTGGTGTGTGTGTGTGTGTGTCTGGTGTGTGTGTGTGTGTGTGTCTGGTGTGTGTGTGTGTGTGTGTCTGGTGTGTGTGTGTGTGTGTCTGGTGTGTGTGTGTGTGTGTCTGGTGTCGGTGTGTGTTTGGTGTGTGTGTGTGTGTGTCTGGTGTCGGTGTGTGTGTCTGGTGTCGGTGTGTGTGTGTCTGGTGTCGGTGTGTGTGTGTCTGGTGTCGGTGTGTGTGTGTCTGGTGTCGGTGTGTGTGTGTGTCGGTTTGTGTTTGTGTGTGTGTGTGTGTCGGTTTATGTGTGTGTGTGTGTGTCGGTTTATGTGTGTGTGTGTGTGTCGGTTTATGTGTGTGTGTGTGTGTGTCGGTTTGTGTGTGTGTGTGTGTGTGTGTGTGTCTGGTGTCGGTGTGTGTGTTCTCTGTGTGTGTGTGTGTGTGTGTTCTGTGTGTGTGTGTGTGTGTCAGTGTGTGTCGGTTTGTGTGTGTGTGTGTGAGTGTGTGTCGGTTTGTGTTTGTGTGTGTGTGTGTGTGTGTGTGTGTCGGTTTGTGTGTGTGTGTGTCAGTGTGTGTCGGTGTGTGTGTGTGTGTCGGTGTGTGTGTGTGTCGGTTTGTGTGTGTGTGTGTGTGTGTGTGTGTGTGTGTGTGTGTGTCTGGTTGTGTGTCGGTTTGTGTTTGTGTGTGTGTGTGTGTGTGTGTGTGTGTGTCTGGTTGTGTGTCGGTTTGTGTGTGTGTGTGTGTGTGTGTGTGTGTGTGTGTGTGTGTGTCTGGTTGTGTGTCGGTTTGTGTTTGTGTGTGTGTGTGTGTGTGTGTGTGTCGGTTTGTGTGTGTGTGTGTCGGTTTGTGTGTGTGTGTGTCAGTGTGTGTCGGTGTGTGTGTGTGTCGGTTTGTGTGTGTGTGTGTGTGTGTGTGTGTGTGTGTGTGTGTGTGTGTGTGTGTCTGGTTGTGTGTCGGTTTGTGTGTGTGTCGGTTTGTGTGTGTCGGTTTGTGTGTGTCGGTTTGTGTGTGTCGGTTTGTGTGTGTGTGTGTTTGTGTGTGTGTGTGTGTCGGTTTGTGTGTGTGTGTCTGGTCAGTGTGTGTCTGGTTTTATCACTGGTCAGCACTTTCTTTATTCTACACACTAGATGAACAACAGCTCACTGATGCTCACTGATGAGGGCTCACTGAATCTCCTCAATCTGCTGACAGTCATCATTCACATACAGTCCAAATATCTCTAAACACTTCATTTACAGATAAGATAGGATCTCTACTAAACCACTGGGACATTTCTTCAAGTATCTTCTTTTGTGTTTCATTGAAGAGTCAGATATAGGTGATGGGTATAACCGGGGACATATGCATGAAACTTTCACACAATATTTGATCGTTCTCTCTTCATTGGTTAGGCATTCCAGATATGTTCTGCAGAACCATGTGTCAATCACAATCTGACTCCACAGTGAAGTCATCTGAAGAATGTCATGGATTTCATTTTTTCTGTGTTGTCAGTGGAAATGTGTTTGGGCTCTGTTTAGTTCTGTCATTCATGAATTGTTTGTTTGTTTGTTTAGGAAACGTATGACAGCATCCCTGGACAGACGAAGATCACGTTTTTACTGCAGGCTGTCCGTGATGGATCTGCTGCTGAGGAGGTTTGATTCATTCTTTCATTCACACTTCTACAGTTTAATATCAGATGATCTGTGGTTTAATCACTACGCCAGTCTCTTGTGTTTGTGTCCATGTCGTCATAATCTTGTTTAAGAACTATAGATCTTGCTGTGAAAAATGTCTCTCATGGGTTTGCTTTGCCTGATGTGAAAGTTGTGTCTCCTGACCAAGGATATTTATAGAAACGTGAACTAAGAGCGGGATATGGTACTGGGAAGGGTTCTTCTGGGTTGTAAATCGTCTCTTTGTCACCTTGACTTTTTTTTTTACAATACTTTTTGACCAAGTTGTGCTTTTAAACATTGAAGGATTTTATAATGAAGTCGTCACATGTTCTTTATTTTGTGCTCAGGTTAGACAGATGGCAGCTGTGTTGTTGCGGAGGTTGCTGTCCTCATCTTTCGAGGAGGTCTATCCCAGCATGACCCTCGACGTACAGACTGCAGTTAAGACGGAGCTGCTCGCTGGAATCCAGTCGGAAACTAACTCCAACATCCGCAAGAAGATCTCTGACATCGCTGCTGAGCTCTCCCGCAATCTCATTGGTTGGTTAATGCTTCAGCCAGTAGATAGTTGTGATCTGGTTGGATGTGTTTAATGACAACGTCATGTCTTGTGATTCTTCTTAAGATGATGATGGAACCAATCAGTGGCCTGAGATTCTGAAGTTTCTCTTTGATTCGGTGAATTCGCAGGATGTTGGCCTTAAAGAAGCAGCGCTGCATATTTTCTGGTATCTTTAACCTCATTTATCCTTCTGATTAAATTTTTTTAAAATATATTTATCATGTTTTCTTCTGATTCCAGTCGATGAATTGTTTAATGTTTTTTCTGTGGTTTTAAGGAATTTTCCCGGCATCTTTGGTAACCAGCAGCAGCATTATCTGGAGGTCATCAAACGCATGTTAGTGCAGTGCATGCAAGATCAGGACAACCCACAGGTCAGCACCCGTCATCCTCGTATAAACATGTTCGGGTGTCATGAGAGGGATTTATTAACATTAACATGTTTTAGATTCGAGCCCTGTCTGCACGTTCAGCCGCGTCTTTCATTCTGTCCAATGAGGGAAACACAGCTCTGTTAAAACACTTCTCAGATCTTCTGCCCGGCATCCTGCAGGTGACCATCACAGCTCATCTCTTCAGTAGATATCTTGTGTGTTTTATTATTGTAAATCTTAACATTTTTTATTCATCAGGCTGTAAATGAAAGTTGTTATGCCGGTGAGGACTCAGTGCTGAAGTCATTAGTGGAGATCGCAGACACCGCCCCCAAATACTTGAGACCCAATCTGGAGGCCACACTTCAGCTCAGCCTGAAGGTATGTTTCCATACATAACATTTTCACAAGACGTGCCTGGTGGTTTCTTGAGACAGCCTTATCATGCTGGATCTTAAGGTTGTGTTTGACAGGCACACATTGATCTCTGCGATTTCATGCTTGGAAGTTGATGTTCCTGTTCTCCTTCCACAGCCCGGTTGCAGATACATACTTTGACTTTTCTCTTAATCTTTGTCTGCATTCATTTTAATGTCACATTTTAATGTTGGGTTTATACAGAGTTGTGTATGTCACAGTTGTGTGCAGATACAAACCTGTCAAACATGCAGAGACAGCTGGCACTGGAGGTCATCGTGACGCTGTCAGAGACTGCTGCAGCAATGCTGAGAAAACACACTAATATTGTTGCTCAGAGTGGTGAGACATGTTTCATAAAGTGCTGATCATGTGTTGTGAATATGAAATGAAAGTTCCTGTAAATGTACGTGCCCTCATGTCATTTCAGATGTGTTTCTTTACTTCAGTTTCATGAGCTGATGTGTTTTTAACAGTGCCACAGATGTTGAGTATGATGGTGGATCTGGAGGAGGATGAAGACTGGGCTCTGGCTGATGAACTGGAGGATGATGACTTTGACAGGTGTGTTCAGTGATATTGATAGGATTTATTTTGGCTCAGAATTTTAATAAATTTGCTTCAAGCTATCTTTTTGTGGAGTCTTCTCTTTATTTGCCTCTTATGTGTACATATTGTTGTTAACCATTTGTGTTAAGTAACTCTGTGGCGGGTGAGAGTGCTCTAGACAGAATCGCATGCGGCCTCGGAGGAAAAATAATGCTTCCCATGATCAAACAACACATCATGCAGATGTTACAAAATCGTGAGTGACAATCTTTTTTTTTATTTGCATTTAAGATTGCATCATTATTAGTAATACTTATTTATTAGTGTCACATGCTAAGATGACTCTACTCTGAGACTTATACTTGATTTTTTTGTCTGATTTGTGTTTTGGTGAAAGAATAATAGTTTTTGTGTTTGTTGTGTAGCTGATTGGAAGTACAGGCACGCAGGTCTGATGGCTTTGTCTGCTATCGGTGAAGGCTGTCATCAACAGATGGAGGCTATTCTGAGTGAGATCGTGAGCTTTGTGCTGCTCTTCTGTCAGGAT
Organism: Triplophysa yarkandensis; assembly: GCA_033220385.1. NCBI lineage: Eukaryota > Metazoa > Chordata > Actinopteri > Cypriniformes > Nemacheilidae > Triplophysa > Triplophysa yarkandensis. The sequence continues at coordinate 3,168,006 of CM065660.1, forward strand.
CCTGTAAGAATCTGATTTAACTCATGAATCTCTCACGCTCATTCAAACTCATCCTGAACCTGCTGTTATATCAAACCCATGATAGCACCCGAGAGTCCGCTACGCTGCCTGTAATGCTATTGGGCAGATGGCCACAGACTTCGCACCCACCTTCCAGAAGAAGTTTCATGATAAGGTGATCTCTGCGCTCCTGCAGACGATGGAGGATCAGTCAAACCCTCGAGTTCAGGCCCATGCTGCTGCCGCTCTCATTAACTTTACAGAGGACTGTCCCAAGACACTTCTCATCCCATATCTGGACAGCCTGGTCCAACATCTGCACGTCATCATGGTGGCCAAACTGCAGGAGGTGCTATCTCAATTTCATTCATTGATTAACATTGAGAGTGAAACCAACTCATAGCAGAGCATTATGAGATACAAATGGTCTTCATTTTGTATTTTTCTTCTGTTAGGTGCACAAACTTAAGGTGGTGAGATTTAGTTTGATCTGGGTTTGGGGTCAGTTCAATGTTTGTAATTGAAATGACTCTGGATTCAGATGGGCTGTTGCTGTGCTCATGTGTGATCAGTCTTTCTGTGGTTTGATGTTGGTTTTGTCATTGGGAGTTTACAAGTGAGTGCATTGTTTTTTCTCTTATAGCTGATACAGAAAGGTACCAAACTGGTTCTGGAGCAGGTGGTGACGTCCATCGCTTCAGTAGCTGATACTGCAGAAGAGAAGTTTGTCCCTTACTATGACCTCTTTATGCCCTCGCTCAAACACATCGTTGAGAACGCTGTTCAAAAAGAGCTCCGCCTCCTCAGAGGAAAGACCATTGAATGCATCAGTTTGATTGGTCTGGCTGTGGGAAAAGAGAAGGTGAGTCTCAAACATTAAAAATCATCACCAGTGGGGTTTTCACAATATCATCAAGATATGTTGTGATACTATACCTACTAAAGTAGCACAGAACCAAATATTGTCACAGTGTTGTGCTATATTTGTAATTTAGATCTATTAGATATATTTTAGTATTGACTATACCAAAAGGTTAAATTGCAACGACTAGTGTAATATCTTGTCATTAATATTTAGACTCAAATATAATATTATAATATTTATACTAAAACATAGACTTAATATAAGACTCAAAAGCAAGTCCAATTGAACATGTAATTGTGTAATGTGTACTTTAATAAATACTAAAGTTCACAAGAGTATTCATGTGGAAACTAATTGAAACTAATGATATTTTTATCTACACAGCAATAATTGTAAAGGCTCATTTGAAATGATAAACTATAATGGCCTGTAGAAGGCAGTAGATTTTAAATGAGTCATTGAATCATAGAACTTTATTGCAACATTGATATGTAACATTATTTATGGTGTTGCGATACTACCATTTAAAAAAATGAAACGGCATTGTGGTATTTTGAAGCCTTAGCATCGTGATGCTTCCATAGCATCATCACACCATTCAATCCTAATCTCCAGTCCAACCTGAATGTTAATCTGTGGTTTGTGTGTTTGTAGTTCATGCCTGACGCCTCCGCTGTGATGCAGTTGCTTCTGAAGACACAGACTGATTTCAATGATCTGGAGGATGATGATCCACAGGTAACACATCAGATCCATCATGTGATGTCATGTTTGTGTTTGACACAGAGCTTAATTTCTCTGTTTTATCCCCAGATCTCGTACATGATCTCGGCCTGGGCTCGTATGTGTAAGATTCTGGGTAAGGAGTTTCAGCAGTACCTGCCTGTGGTGATGGGACCCCTGATGAAAACCGCTTCTATTAAACCTGAAGTGGCTCTCCTGGACAGTAAGAATACTTAATTTGAACCCTTGATAGACATGCTCTGTCATTAGCTGATGAAATGATGTTTTAGCAGAACATTGTGAAGTGATTTATATTAAGTATGATCATGCATGTTTTCTTTCCTGGATTAACATTCTCACGTCATATTTAGATCAGGACATGGAGAACATGTCTGAAGATGATGGTTGGGAGTTTGTGAATCTTGGAGATCAGCAGAGTTTTGGTATAAAGACTGCAGGACTGGAGGAGAAAGCCACTGCCTGCCAGATGCTGGTGAGAACATCCCAACATTCTGTTTACACTAGTTAACACTCGGAGACAAGACAGGAATCTAACATTTAATTAGTCTACATTAATAGGTTTGAGTTTCTTTCTGCCTCCCTTTATTTTCAGGTGTGTTATGCTAAAGAGCTGAAGGAAGGTTTTGTGGAGTACACAGAGCAGGTTGTTAAACTGATGGTCCCTCTGCTGAAATTCTACTTCCATGATGATATCCTTTAAACAGATAATACATGATCTCTGTGAATCTGTCACCGTCATAATGGACTTTCTCTGGATGTTGTTGTATTTGGTGTTTGTAGTGGTTCTGATCTCTCTATCAGTCCTGCAGTAAACCTGTAAACTTAAACTGATGTGTTCTTTAACATGATGCTCACGCGTGCGTGTCGCTGCCTCCGAGTCTATGCCTCTTCTGTTGGAGTGTGCTCGTGTCAGAGGTCCAGAGTATCTCACACAGATGTGGCTCTTCATGTGTGATGCTCTTATTAAAGCCATCGGCACTGAACCAGACTCTGATGTCCTGTCAGAAATCATGCATTCTTTTGCAAAGGTAAATTACAACAAAGAATTGGACTATTAATAACATGAGAAAAATATTTAACTGTACAATGTAATTTTGTCTTTGATGAAATTGTTTTATGTCTCTCAGTGTATCGAGCTGATGGGTGACGGCTGTCTTAACAATGAACATTTTGAAGAACTTGGAGGCATTTTAAAAGTTAAACTCGAGGAGCACTTTAAAAACCAGGAGCTCAGACAGGGTGAGGGAGTTCTCCTTTCTAATTTTGTTCAGTCACTTCAGAGTTTAATGTTTGTTTAAAGCTCTTGTTGTGTTTGTTGTTTGTAGCAAAGCGTCAGGATGAAGATTATGATGAGCAGGTGGAGGAAACGTTACAGGATGAAGTGAGTCACACATGTCTTGCTCCTCACTGACATTCATTTTTTTTTTTTTTCAGTTTTATTTGAAGCTTTTTTGTCTGTTTCAGGATGAAAATGATGTCTACATCTTGACCAAAGTGTCAGACATCTTGCACTCGATCTTCAGCAGCTATAAAGAGAAAATTCTTCCATGGTTTGAACAGCTGCTGCAGCTAATTGTTAATCTTATTGTGAGTGTGACTAAACCCCCCCTGAACCTTACGGAGTAAACTACTTTCAAATATATGAAAATATAAACTGCAATCATTCAGTTTAGGACATAAACATGGTTTCCTGTCTATCTATTTCTAAAGTGTATTTTTTTTGTGTTCCTGACAGTGTCCACACAGACCTTGGGCAGACAGACAGTGGGGTTTGTGTATTTTTGATGATGTCGTGGAGCACTGCAGCCCATCCTCCTTTAAATATGCAGAGTACTTTCTGCAGCCCATGATGCAGTCTCTGTGTGACACCAGCCCTGAGGTCAGACAAGCGGCTGCGTATGGTGTCGGTGTCATGGCTCAGTTTGGTGGGGAAAGCTACCGGCCTGCCTTTACAGGTGACAGTTTTTTTCTTAATATTAAGACAAAGTCCAGCTCGTGGAATTAAACATTTTCTGTGCACATGAACATTATTGAGGTTCCCTTAATATGTTGTGATGGGTACATTCACATTTAGGCATTTAGCAGATGCTTTTATCCAAAGCGACTTACAAATAGTCAAGAAGACAATGAAGTGGCAAATATCTGATACAACAATAGGTGTAAAGTGCTACAAAAAGGTTACCAAGTTACAAGCAAGATAAAACCTGTAGGTTGAATTTCTATTTTTTTATATTAACAACTGCCTTCTGCAGAACTACCTTATGTTTCATGTAGTTGAAAGATGTGTCAGTTTATAGTCACAGTGAGTGAGAAGTGATACTTGACATAGTACAGTTTAACCCATTCAAATGCGTAACATGACTATTGTGCTTTCAGAGGCCGTCCCTCTTCTGGTGGGTGTGATTCAGTCTGCAGAGTCCAGGGCCAAGGAAAATGTTAACGCTACAGAGAACTGCATCTCGGCTGTGGGTAAAGTCATGAAGTACCGGCCGGAGTGTTTGAATGTTAATGAGGTGCTTCCCCATTGGCTGTCTTGGCTGCCACTCAATGAGGACAAAGAGGAGGCGATCCACACGTTTAACTATCTCTGTGATCTTATTGAAAGGTGAGAATCTCTCAGATGCTCTGCATTCAGTGCTTAAAATATTAATTCAACATTTTCTCCACCAGCAACAATCCCATCGTTCTCGGACCTGACAATGCAAACCTTCCCAAGATTTTCACTATCATTGCTGACGGTGTCGCGAATGAGTCAATCAAAGCTGAAGATGGTTGCAGCAAGCGATTGGCCAACGTTATTCGTCAAGTACAAGTAAGTTTTGAGTTGATGATTTTGTATTTTTGATGATGATGATGATGATGCAGAACACCTACGTTTGACAGATGATGTTAATGGAATGGCTGTTTTTGTGTTGTTTCCAGGTTTCTGGAGGATTGTGGACACAGTGTGTATCAGCTCTCAATGAGACCCAACAGAAGGCCATTCAGGACCTTCTGAACACGGTCTGAGTCCTCGGTTGACACCTTAAGCCTGTAGAACAGCCCAACTACTGCGGATAAATAAACGTGGAATTCCACATCTAGATTTTGGCCCTTTCCCTGTTTCTGAGCGAAGAACTGTCATGTGACTCAGTTTGTGTCTGGCCTCTTAACAACATCTTCAAATCTTCTCCACTCACCCAACAATGGGCCTGAGGACCTGATGTGTGTAGTGTGACGGATGATGACTTCACAAACCCTCATGTTGAATGAAAGATTGAGGCGAAAAATGAATCTAACAGTCATTCATCTTAGATCTATGAAATTCTGATGTAGATATTGTGCTTTTTTCCCCCTCCCATATGAGTTTTGTCAGTTTACTGTGTGTTGGTCATTGTGTAACTGATGTTGATGTGGGTTCAGCCGGTGGTGTTGGGCTTTTGTCCAGTTAAGCCACTGAATCTCACTGATAGACTTGAATGTCTTTGAGCCGGTTGTCACATCAATATTTTGTTGTCTTTACAGGTTTCTGTTAGTGTTTTTTGTCTAGCACTATTCTCATAAGCCGGTTGTGATGTTTGGGAGAACAAGGCTGTTGGTATCTGTGATCTTTCACTCGCCCGATGAAGTAAAGTAAAGATAGGAAAACTGGGACTCTCATAAAAAGGATTTTTGGATGTCTTAAGCCGTTTGGTTTATGGGTCATCATATGTTTGTATGACATGAAATCTGTCCTTGGTGAATCATTTTACAATTTCAGTATTAAAACTGCAAGACATAATAAAAAGTTTCACAATGTTCCATTAAACTTTGCAAATGCTGAGAAACTGTCTGTGCTGTCCAGTTTGATTATTAATGACAAACGTTCGAGTTCTGTTCATCAGTTTCACAAACGTTAGTTTGTAAAGTTCACATTTATTGAAGATATTACTGAAGTGATTTAGACTGTTTGTAAAACATTCTTCATGAAGTGTCGGCACAAATTCTACTCTTAGTTTTTCGTCTTAAGAGTTTGAATTAAAGATGTTTCTCTGACGTCTTGCAGTCGAACTCATAAATCCTAAAAACACTTGTTTGATATCTTTCTTTTCTGGAGATTATTCTGGAATATTTAACGGTTCCAGATGAAATCCTGTTTGTTTCTGATAAAAGTTTAAATCCCAACAGGCTTTATTGTGTTATTATCTGATGCAGTGCAAACAAAAGATTGTTTGGTAGTTTTAACAGTACATGAAATCACATTCAATAACATTTAAATTGTGTTTTTAGATTTTATAGACCACTAACAGTTATACATGATAGTATAAAATAAAGGTTTCAATCCATTTTAGCTATTGTGATTGTAAATTTGAGTAGATTAATTTCACTTGTGTTTACCTCTTATAGAAACTTGTATTTATTACTTTAGAAATAATTTCTAGTTTTCTATTAATTTACACACTACATTATACATTAATAAAGTGTATCAGTATGACATGCTGTTATACTACAGTCTTATAGAGCACAAGAGTATTCTAGAGTATTGTGTCAGAGTCAAATGATGTCGATGAATCTGAAAGGTTTGATTGATTTCTTCATACATGGATAGATTATAGTTTAATGTCTTATTTCTGATGTTTTAATCTCTAGTTTCACGTGTGTGTGTGTGTGTGTGTGTGTGTGTGTGTGTGATATAGTGTGTATTCAGTGTGTGTGTGTGTGTGTGTGATATAGTGTGTATTCAGTGTGTGTGTGTGTGTGTGTGATATAGTGTGTATTCAGTGTGTGTGTGTGTGTGTGTGTGTGTGTGTGTTCAGTGTGTGTGTGTGTGTTCAGTGTGTGTGTGTGTGTGTGTGTGTGTGTGTGTTCAGTGTGTGTGTGTGTGATATAGTGTGTGTGTGTGTGTGTGTGTGTGTGTGTGTGTGTGTGTGTGTGTGATATAGTGTGTATGTGTGTGTGTGTGTGTATTTCAGGGGCAGTCGTGGCCTGGTGGTTCGAGTCTTGGACTTGTGATCCGAAGGTTGCTGGTTCGAGACTCCGAACCAGCGGGAATACTACGACTGAGGTGAGTCCCTTGAGCAAGGCACCGTCCCCCCCACTGCTCCCCGGGCGCCGTGGCATGGCTGCCCACTGCTCCGGGTGTGTGTTCACAGTGTGTGTGTGTTCACTTACTGGATGGGTTAAATGCAGAGCACAAATTCCAAGTATGGAACACCATACTTGGTAATACGTCACGTCACGTCACGTCACGTCACGTCAGTGTGTTTATTCTGTGTGTGTGTGTGTGTGTGTGTGTGTGTGTGTGTGTGTGTGTGTGTGTGTGTGTGTGTGTGTGTGTGTGTGTGTGTGTGTGTGTGTGTGTGTGTGTGTGTGTGTGTGTGTGTGTGTGTGTGTGTGTGTGTGTGTGTGTGTGTGTGTGTGTGTGTGTGTGTGTGTGTGTGTGTGTGTGTGTGTGTGTGTGTGTGTGTGTGTGTGTGTGTGTGTGTGTGTGTGTGTGTGTGTGTGTGTGTGTGTGTGTGTGTGTGTGTGTGTGTGTGTGTGTGTGTGTGTGTGTGTGTGTGTGTGTGTGTGTGTGTGTGTGTGTGTGTGTGTGTGTGTGTGTGTGTGTGTGTGTGTGTGTGTGTGTGTGTGTGTGTGTGTGTGTGTGTGTGTGTGTGTGTGTTCAGTGTGTGTTCAGTGTGTGTTCAGTGTGTGTTCAGTGTGTGTGTGTGTGTGTGTGTGTGTTCAGTGTGTGTTCAGTGTGTGTTCTGTGTGTGTGTGTGTGTGTTCGTGTGTGTGTGTGTGTGTGTTCAGTGTGTGTGTGTGTGTGTTCGTGTGTGTGTGTGTGTGTGTTCAGTGTGTGTTCAGTGTGTGTGTGTGTTCAGTGTGTGTGTGTGTGTGTGTGTGTGTGTTCGTGTGTGTGTGTGTGTGTGTTCAGTGTGTGTTCAGTGTGTGTTCAGTGTGTGTGTGTGTGTGTTCAGTGTGTGTGTGTGTGTGTTCAGTGTGTGTGTGTGTGTGTTCAGTGTGTGTGTGTGTGTGTTCAGTGTGTGTGTGTGTGTGTTCAGTGTGTGTGTGTGTTCAGTGTGTGTGTGTGTGTGTTCAGTGTGTGTGTGTGTGTGTTCAGTGTGTGTGTGTGTGTGTGTTCAGTGTGTGTGTGTGTGTGTTCAGTGTGTGTGTGTGTGTGTTCAGTGTGTGTGTGTGTGTGTGTTCAGTGTGTGTGTGTGTGTGTTCAGTGTGTGTGTGTGTGTGTGTGTGTGTGTGTGTGTGTGTGTTCAGTGTGTGTGTGTGTGTGTTCAGTGTGTGTGTGTGTGTGTGTGTGTGTGTGTGTGTTCAGTGTGTGTGTGTTCAGTGTGTGTGTGTTCAGTGTGTGTGTGTTCAGTGTGTGTGTGTTCAGTGTGTGTGTGTTCAGTGTGTGTGTGTTCAGTGTGTGTGTGTTCAGTGTGTGTGTGTTCAGTGTGTGTGTGTTCAGTGTGTGTGTGTTCAGTGTGTGTGTGTTCAGTGTGTGTGTGTTCAGTGTGTGTGTGTTCAGTGTGTGTGTGTTCAGTGTGTGTTCAGTGTGTGTGTGTGTGTGTGTGTGTGTGTGTGTGTGTGTGTGTGTGTGTGTGTGTGTGTGTGTGTGTGTGTGTGTTCAGTGTGTGTGTGTGTGTGTGTGTGTGTGTGTGTGTGTGTGTGTGTGTGTGTTCAGTGTGTGTGTGTGTGTGTGTGTGTGTTCAGTGTGTGTGTGTGTGTGTTCAGTGTGTGTGTGTGTGTGTGTGTGTGTGTGTGTGTGTGTGTGTGTGTGTGTGTGTGTGTGTGTGTGTGTGTGTGTGTGTGTGTGTGTGTGTGTGTGTGTGTGTGTGTGTGTGTGTGTGTGTGTGTGTGTGTGTGTGTGTGTGTGTGTGTGTGTGTGTGTTCAGTGTGTGTGTGTGTGTGTGTGTGTGTGTGTGTGTGTGTGTTCAGTGTGTGTGTGTTCAGTGTGTGTGTGTTCAGTGTGTGTGTGTGTGTGTGTTCAGTGTGTGTGTGTGTGTGTTCAGTGTGTGTGTGTGTGTGTGTGTGTGTGTGTGTGTGTGTGTTCAGTGTGTGTGTGTTCAGTGTGTGTGTGTTCAGTGTGTGTGTGTGTGTGTTCAGTGTGTGTGTGTGTGTGTGTGTGTGTGTGTGTGTGTGTGTGTGTGTGTGTGTGTGTGTGTGTGTGTGTGTGTGTGTGTGTGTGTGTGTGTGTGTGTGTGTGTGTGTGTGTGTGTGTGTGTGTGTGTGTGTGTGTGTGTGTGTGTGTGTGTGTGTGTGTGTGTTCAGTGTGTGTGTGTGTGTGTGTTCAGTGTGTGTGTGTGTGTGTGTGTGTGTGTGTGTGTGTGTGTGTGTTCAGTGTGTGTGTGTGTGTGTGTGTGTGTGTGTGTGTGTGTGTGTGTGTGTGTGTTCAGTGTGTGTGTGTGTGTGTGTGTGTGTGTGTGTGTGTGTGTGTGTGTGTGTGTGTGTGTGTGTGTGTGTGTGTGTGTGTGTGTGTGTGTGTGTGTGTGTGTGTGTGTGTGTGTGTGTGTGTGTGTGTGTGTTCAGTGTGTGTGTGTTCAGTGTGTGTGTGTGTGTGTGTTCAGTGTGTGTGTGTTCAGTGTGTGTGTGTGTGTGTTCAGTGTGTGTGTGTGTGTGTTCAGTGTGTGTGTGTGTTCAGTGTGTGTGTGTGTGTGTGTGTGTGTGTGTGTGTGTGTGTGTGTGTGTGTGTGTGTGTGTGTGTGTGTGTGTGTGTGTGTGTGTGTGTGTGTGTGTGTGTGTGTGTGTGTGTGTGTGTGTGTGTGTGTGTGTGTGTGTGTGTGTGTGTGTGTGTGTGTGTGTGTGTGTGTGTGTGTTCAGTGTGTGTGTGTTCAGTGTGTGTGTGTGTGTGTGTTCAGTGTGTGTGTGTTCAGTGTGTGTGTGTGTGTGTTCAGTGTGTGTGTGTGTGTGTGTGTGTGTGTGTGTGTGTGTGTGTGTGTGTGTGTGTGTTCAGTGTGTGTGTGTTCAGTGTGTGTGTGTGTGTGTTCAGTGTGTGTGTGTGTGTGTGTGTGTGTGTGTGTGTGTGTGTGTTCAGTGTGTGTGTGTGTGTGTTCAGTGTGTGTGTGTGTGTGTGTTCAGTGTGTGTGTGTGTGTGTTCAGTGTGTGTGTGTGTGTGTTCAGTGTGTGTGTGTGTGTGTGTGTGTGTGTTCAGTGTGTGTGTGTTCAGTGTGTGTGTGTTCAGTGTGTGTGTGTTCAGTGTGTGTGTGTTCAGTGTGTGTGTGTTCAGTGTGTGTGTGTTCAGTGTGTGTGTGTTCAGTGTGTGTGTGTTCAGTGTGTGTTCAGTGTGTGTGTGTGTGTGTGTGTGTGTGTTCAGTGTGTGTGTGTGTGTGTGTGTGTGTGTGTGTGTGTGTGTGTGTGTGTGTGTGTGTTCAGTGTGTGTGTGCAGTGTGTGTGTGTGTGTGTGTGTGTGTGTGTGTGTGTGTGTGTGTTCAGTGTGTGTGTGTGTGTGTGTGTGTGTTCAGTGTGTGTGTGTTCAGTGTGTGTGTGTGTGTGTGTGTGTGTTCAGTGTGTGTGTGTGTGTGTGTGTGTGTTCAGTGTGTTCAGTGTGTGTGTGTGTGTGTGTGTGTGTGTGTGTTCAGTGTGTGTGTGTGTGTGTGTGTGTGTGTGTGTGTGTGTGTGTGTGTGTGTGTGTGTGTGTGTGTGTGTTCAGTGTGTGTGTGTGTGTGTGTGTGTGTGTGTGTGTGTGTGTGTGTGTGTGTGTGTGTGTGTGTGTGTGTTCAGTGTGTGTGTGTGTGTGTGTGTGTGTGTGTGTGTGTGTGTGTGTGTGTGTGTTCAGTGTGTGTGTGTGTGTGTTCAGTGTGTGTGTGTGTGTGTGTGTGTGTGTGTGTTCAGTGTGTGTGTGTGTGTGTGTGTGTGTGTGTGTGTTCAGTGTGTGTGTGTGTGTGTGTGTGTGTGTGTGTTCAGTGTGTGTGTGTGTGTGTGTGTGTGTGTGTGTTCAGTGTGTGTGTGTGTGTGTGTGTGTTCAGTGTGTGTGTGTGTGTGTGTGTGTGTGTGTGTGTGTTCAGTGTGTGTGTGTGTGTGTGTGTGTGTGTGTGTGTTCAATGTGTGTGTGTGTGTGTGTGTGTGTGTGTGTGTGTGTGTGTGTGTGTGTGTGTGTGTGTGTGTTCAGTGTGTGTGTGTTCAGTGTGTGTGTGTGTGTGTGTGTGTGTGTGTGTGTTCAGTGTGTGTGTGTGTGTGTGTGTGTGTGTGTGTGTGTGTTCAGTGTGTGTG
>CM065660.1:3183761-3191261 GCA_033220385.1 Triplophysa yarkandensis
GTGTGTGATATAGTGTGTGTGATATAGTGTGTGTGATATAGTGTGTGTGTGTGTGTGTGTGATATAGTGTGTGTGTGTGTGTGTGTGTGATATAGTGTGTGTGTGTGTGTGATATAGTGTGTGTGATATAGTGTGTGTGTGTGTGTGATATAGTGTGTGTGATATAGTGTGTGTGTGTGTGTGTGATATAGTGTGTGTGATATAGTGTGTGTGTGTGTGTGTGTGTGTGTGTGTGATATAGTGTGTGTGTGTGTGTGTGTGTGTGTGTGTGATATAGTGTGTTTGTGTGTGTGTGTGATATAGTGTGTGTGATATAGTGTGTGTGTGTGTGATATAGTGTGTGTGATATAGTGTGTGTGTGTGTGTGTGTGATATAATGTGTGTGTGTGTGTGTGATATAGTGTGTGTGTGTGTGTGTGTGATATAGTGTGTGTGATATAGTGTGTGTGTGTGTGATATAGTGTGTGTGATATAGTGTGTGTGTGTGTGTGTGATATAGTGTGTGTGATATAGTGTGTGTGTGTGTGTGTGTGTGTGATATAGTGTGTGTGATATAGTGTGTGTGTGTGTGATATAGTGTGTGTGTGTGTGTGTGTGTGTGTGTGTGTGTGTGTGATATAGTGTGTGTGATATAGTGTGTGTGATATAGTGTGTGTGTGTGTGTGTGTGTGTGTGTGTGATATAGTGTGTGTGTGTGTGTGTGTGTGTGTGTGTGATATAGTGTGTGTGATATAGTGTGTGTGTGTGTGTGATATAGTGTGTGTGATATAGTGTGTGTGTGTGTGTGTGTGATATAGTGTGTGTGATATAGTGTGTGTGTGTGTGTGATATAGTGTGTGTGATATAGTGTGTGTGTGTGTGTGATATAGTGTGTGATATAGTGTGTGTGATATAGTGTGTGTGTGTGTGTGTGTGTGTGTGTGTGTGTGTGTGATATAGTGTGTGTGTGTGTGTGTGTGTGTGTTCGTCCCGCCTGGTGTCGCTCTTGTGTCTCTGTGCTGGTGTGCAGGAGTATAGTGGAGTATAGTGTCAGTGTTGTGTACTCGGTGTTCTGGGATCAGTCGCTCAGTTATGGCGACCGGGAGGGCGGAACATCGCAGCTCTTCCCGCGGATAATCACCGATCGATCATCATCATCGATCCCTGCCGATCCCTGCCCGCGTGCATAACAGCTTCATATCCCCGGATCATCTTCAGGAGTATTATTAGTATTGTTACTCTCTCTCACATTCCTCGATATAACACCCGATCAGAGACGGTAAGTGCTTCCCTCGGCTCGCAGTATTTATCTCACACAGAGTAATAAAGAGTTCACCTGAATTATGGGATAGCGCTTAGCATGTTACATTGTAGCGTCTCTATGGTTACGCGTTTGGTGCTGTTGCCACGCGTCATACTGAATGTTACTACTGTTACTCCTCACGAGTATACTAGTGAAGAATCTATACTTTCATTCTCATTAAACTCTTTCTTTACTGACTCACGAGTATACTAGTGAAGAATCTATACTTTCATTCACATTAAACTCTTTCTATACTGACTCACGAGTATACTAGTGAAGAATCTATACTTTCATTCACATTAAACTCTTTCTTTACTGACTCACGAGTATACTAGTGAAGAATCTATACTTTCATTCACATTAAACTCTTTCTTTACTGACTCACGAGTATACTAGTGAAGAATCTATACTTTCATTCACATTAAACTCTTTCTTTACTGACTCACGAGTATACTAGTGAAGAATCTATACTTTCATTCACATTAAACTCTTTCTTTACTGACTCACGAGTATACTAGTGAAGAATCTATACTTTCATTCACATTAAACTCTTTCTTTACTGACTCACGAGTATACTAGTGAAGAATCTATACTTTCATTCACATTAAACTCTTTCTTTACTGACTCACGAGTATACTAGTGAAGAATCTATACTTTCATTCTCATTAAACTCTTTCTTTACTGACTCACGAGTATACTAGTGAAGAATCTATACTTTCATTCACATTAAACTCTTTCTTTACTGACTCACGAGTATACTAGTGAAGAATCTATACTTTCATTCACATTAAACTCTTTCTTTACTGACTCACGAGTATACTAGTGAAGAATCTATACTTTCATTCTCATTAAACTCTTTCTTTACTGACTCACGAGTATACTAGTGAAGAATCTATACTTTCATTCACATTAAACTCTTTCTATACTGACTCACGAGTATACTAGTGAAGAATCTATACTTTCATTCACATTAAACTCTTTCTTTACTGACTCACGAGTATACTAGTGAAGAATCTATACTTTCATTCACATTAAACTCTTTCTTTACTGACTCACGAGTATACTAGTGAAGAATCTATACTCACATTAAACTCTTTCTTTACTGACTCACGAGTATACTAGTGAAGAATCTATACTCACATTAAACTCTTTCTTTACTGACTCACGAGTATACTAGTGAAGAATCTATACTCACATTAAACTCTTTCTATACTGACTCACGAGTATACTAGTGAAGAATCTATACTTTCATTCTCATTAAACTCTTTCTTTACTGACTCACGAGTATACTAGTGAAGAATCTATACTTTCATTCACATTAAACTCTTTCTTTACTGACTCACGAGTATACTAGTGAAGAATCTATACTTTCATTCACATTAAACTCTTTCTTTACTGACTCACGAGTATACTAGTGAAGAATCTATACTTTCATTCACATTAAACTCTTTCTTTACTGACTCACGAGTATACTAGTGAAGAATCTATACTTTCATTCACATTAAACTCTTTCTTTACTGACTCACGAGTATACTAGTGAAGAATCTATACTTTCATTCACATTAAACTCTTTCTTTACTGACTCACGAGTATACTAGTGAAGAATCTATACTTTCATTCACATTAAACTCTTTCTTTACTGACTCACGAGTATACTAGTGAAGAATCTATACTTTCATTCACATTAAACTCTTTCTATACTGACTCACGAGTATACTAGTGAAGAATCTATACTTTCATTCACATTAAACTCTTTCTTTACTGACTCACGAGTATAGTAGTGAAGAATCTATACTTTCATTCACATTAAACTCTTTCTTTACTGACTCACGAGTATACTAGTGAAGAATCTATACTTTCATTCACATTAAACACTTTCTTTACTGACTCACGAGTATACTAGTGAAGAATCTATACTTTCATTCTCATTAAACTCTTTCTTTACTGACTCACGAGTATACTAGTGAAGAATCTATACTCACATTAAACTCTTTCTTTACTGACTCACGAGTATACTAGTGAAGAATCTATACTTTCATTCACATTAAACTCTTTCTTTACTGACTCACGAGTATACTAGTGAAGAATCTATACTTTCATTCACATTAAACTCTTTCTTTACTGACTCACGAGTATACTAGTGAAGAATCTATACTTTCATTCACATTAAACTCTTTCTATACTGACTCACGAGTATACTAGTGAAGAATCTATACTTTCATTCACATTAAACTCTTTCTTTACTGACTCACGAGTATAGTAGTGAAGAATCTATACTTTCATTCACATTAAACTCTTTCTTTACTGACTCACGAGTATACTAGTGAAGAATCTATACTTTCATTCACATTAAACTCTTTCTATACTGACTCACGAGTATACTAGTGAAGAATCTATACTTTCATTCACATTAAACTCTTTCTTTACTGACTCACGAGTATACTAGTGAAGAATCTATACTTTCATTCTCATTAAACTCTTTCTTTACTGACTCACGAGTATACTAGTGAAGAATCTATACTTTCATTCACATTAAACTCTTTCTTTACTGACTCACGAGTATACTAGTGAAGAATCTATACTTTCATTCACATTAAACTCTTTCTTTACTGACTCACGAGTATACTAGTGAAGAATCTATACTTTCATTCACATTAAACTCTTTCTTTACTGACTCACGAGTATACTAGTGAAGAATCTATACTTTCATTCACATTAAACTCTTTCTTTACTGACTCACGAGTATACTAGTGAAGAATCTATACTTTCATTCACATTAAACTCTTTCTTTACTGACTCACGAGTATACTAGTGAAGAATCTATACTTTCATTCACATTAAACTCTTTCTTTACTGACTCACGAGTATACTAGTGAAGAATCTATACTTTCATTCACATTAAACTCTTTCTTTACTGACTCACGAGTATACTAGTGAAGAATCTATACTTTCATTCTCATTAAACTCTTTCTATACTGACTCACGAGTATACTAGTGAAGAATCTATACTTTCATTCACATTAAACTCTTTCTTTACTGACTCACGAGTATACTAGTGAAGAATCTATACTTTCATTCTCATTAAACTCTTTCTTTACTGACTCACGAGTATACTAGTGAAGAATCTATACTTTCATTCACATTAAACTCTTTCTATACTGACTCACGAGTATACTAGTGAAGAATCTATACTTTCATTCACATTAAACTCTTTCTATACTGACTCACGAGTATACTAGTGAAGAATCTATACTTTCATTCACATTAAACTCTTTCTTTACTGACTCACGAGTATACTAGTGAAGAATCTATACTTTCATTCACATTAAACTCTTTCTATACTGACTCACGAGTATACTAGTGAAGAATCTATACTTTCATTCACATTAAACTCTTTCTATACTGACTCACGAGTATACTAGTGAAGAATCTATACTTTCATTCACATTAAACTCTTTCTTTACTGACTCACGAGTATAGTAGTGAAGAATCTATACTTTCATTCACATTAAACTCTTTCTTTACTGACTCACGAGTATACTGGTGAAGAATCTATACTTTCATTCACATTAAACTCTTTCTTTACTGACTCACGAGTATACTAGTGAAGAATCTATACTTTCATTCACATTAAACTCTTTCTTTACTGACTCACGAGTATACTAGTGAAGAATCTATACTTTCATTCACATTAAACTCTTTCTATACTGACTCACGAGTATACTAGTGAAGAATCTATACTTTCATTCACATTAAACTCTTTCTTTACTGACTCACGAGTATACTAGTGAAGAATCTATACTTTCATTCACATTAAACTCTTTCTTTACTGACTCACGAGTATACTAGTGAAGAATCTATACTTTCATTCACATTAAACTCTTTCTTTACTGACTCACGAGTATACTAGTGAAGAATCTATACTTTCATTCACATTAAACTCTTTCTTTACTGACTCACGAGTATACTAGTGAAGAATCTATACTTTCATTCACATTAAACTCTTTCTTTACTGACTCACGAGTATACTAGTGAAGAATCTATACTTTCATTCACATTAAACTCTTTCTATACTGACTCACGAGTATACTAGTGAAGAATCTATACTTTCATTCACATTAAACTCTTTCTTTACTGACTCACGAGTATACTAGTGAAGAATCTATACTTTCATTCACATTAAACTCTTTCTTTACTGACTCACGAGTATACTAGTGAAGAATCTATACTTTCATTCTCATTAAACTCTTTCTTTACTGACTCACGAGTATACTAGTGAAGAATCTATACTTTCATTCACATTAAACTCTTTCTATACTGACTCACGAGTATACTAGTGAAGAATCTATACTTTCATTCACATTAAACTCTTTCTTTACTGACTCACGAGTATACTAGTGAAGAATCTATACTTTCATTCACATTAAACTCTTTCTTTACTGACTCACGAGTATACTAGTGAAGAATCTATACTTTCATTCACATTAAACTCTTTCTATACTGACTCACGAGTATACTAGTGAAGAATCTATACTTTCATTCACATTAAACTCTTTCTTTACTGACTCACGAGTATACTAGTGAAGAATCTATACTTTCATTCACATTAAACTCTTTCTTTACTGACTCACGAGTATACTAGTGAAGAATCTATACTTTCATTCACATTAAACTCTTTCTTTACTGACTCACGAGTATACTAGTGAAGAATCTATACTTTCATTCTCATTAAACTCTTTCTTTACTGACTCACGAGTATACTAGTGAAGAATCTATACTTTCATTCACATTAAACTCTTTCTATACTGACTCACGAGTATACTAGTGAAGAATCTATACTTTCATTCACATTAAACTCTTTCTTTACTGACTCACGAGTATACTAGTGAAGAATCTATACTTTCATTCACATTAAACTCTTTCTATACTGACTCACGAGTATACTAGTGAAGAATCTATACTTTCATTCACATTAAACTCTTTCTATACTGACTCACGAGTATACTAGTGAAGAATCTATACTTTCATTCACATTAAACTCTTTCTATACTGACTCACGAGTATACTAGTGAAGAATCTATACTTTCATTCACATTAAACTCTTTCTTTACTGACTCACGAGTATACTAGTGAAGAATCTATACTTTCATTCACATTAAACTCTTTCTTTACTGACTCACGAGTATACTAGTGAAGAATCTATACTTTCATTCACATTAAACTCTTTCTTTACTGACTCACGAGTATACTAGTGAAGAATCTATACTTTCATTCACATTAAACTCTTTCTTTACTGACTCACGAGTATACTAGTGAAGAATCTATACTTTCATTCACTTTAAACTCTTTCTTTACTGACTCACGAGTATACTAGTGAAGAATCTATACTTTCATTCACATTAAACTCTTTCTTTACTGACTCACGAGTATACTAGTGAAGAATCTATACTTTCATTCACATTAAACTCTTTCTTTACTGACTCACGAGTATACTAGTGAAGAATCTATACTTTCATTCACATTAAACTCTTTCTTTACTGACTCACGAGTATACTAGTGAAGAATCTATACTTTCATTCACATTAAACTCTTTCTTTACTGACTCACGAGTATACTAGTGAAGAATCTATACTTTCATTCACATTAAACTCTTTCTTTACTGACTCACGAGTATACTAGTGAAGAATCTATACTTTCATTCACATTAAACTCTTTCTTTACTGACTCACGAGTATACTAGTGAAGAATCTATACTTTCATTCACATTAAACTCTTTCTTTACTGACTCACGAGTATACTAGTGAAGAATCTATACTTTCATTCACATTAAACTCTTTCTTTACTGACTCACGAGTATACTAGTGAAGAATCTATACTTTCATTCACATTAAACTCTTTCTTTACTGACTCACGAGTATACTAGTGAAGAATCTATACTTTCATTCACATTAAACTCTTTCTTTACTGACTCACGAGTATACTAGTGAAGAATCTATACTTTCATTCACATTAAACTCTTTCTTTACTGACTCACGAGTATACTAGTGAAGAATCTATACTTTCATTCACATTAAACTCTTTCTTTACTGACTCACGAGTATACTAGTGAAGAATCTATACTTTCATTCACATTAAACTCTTTCTTTACTGACTCACGAGTATACTAGTGAAGAATCTATACTTTCATTCTCATTAAACTCTTTCTTTACTGACTCACG
>CM065660.1:3198761-3227326 GCA_033220385.1 Triplophysa yarkandensis
AATGTATAGCATAAGTCAGTTGTTCTGATGATGTATTTAAGTGTTGGAGTCAGAGCCGACACTTTCTTAGATGACATGACAGAATGTTTGTTGTGTTTGTTTTAGGATCTTATCTTCTAAGTGTCTGTAGATCAGAAGAAGTTCTCAGAGTCAGTCTGATAAACGGGTTTGATCTGGTACTGATCTTCTCACGTGTCACAGCACCGAGGCATGCTGGGATTGAGAGTTCACTTCCTGTGGGCACTCAGAGGATGAGAGGAAACTACTGTGGGTTATGTCTGATGCTGACACGGCTGTTTTGTTCAAGAAATGATGACGTTTAAAAAGTAATTAACATTACAAGACTTGAATGAATTTGATGTGCTTCTTATTTCTGTTAGTTGTGTTTATTTATTCCAAAAGAATTGCTTTCAGATGGACATGAGGAGCTTTCAGTAGAGTCGAGTGTGTGTGTTGTGTGTGTGTTGCGTGTGTGTGTGTTGCGTGTGTGTTCACACATGTGTGTGCGTGTAATGGAGGTCTTTAATTGTTTTCTTAAAGGCAGAAATTGAAAGCAGACACCCGGCTCTGTGGTCAAATGAGTTTTTTATGGCATCTCGCTGACCTGTTATAATATTTTATACATCATCCTGTTTTGTAATTGTTCTTTAAAATTCTATTTTTGTTCTAGCCTTCAGTTAAAAGCCCACAGAAGAGCAACTGCTTATTGTCTAAATGAGTATAATGAGAGTTTATGACCGTAAACATCCATAAATAAACATGAAGACTGCTCACATGTCGCTGCTTTTGACTTTCTATCGGAAATATTTAAGTGATGGTGGTTATATTCTTATAAGTTTAACATGGTCTTACTGTAGTAAACACAATGTTTTTGTTCTGTGTATTTACAGTAAATCTTTATTCAAACACAATTTAACACCGTTAAATAATATCGCCATAATAAACACAACTGTATCAGGGTCAAACTCTATGAAGTGTAGTTTAAGTTGGAGATTTTACTATAATAAAAGTCTGGCACATGTTCTAACGGTGTGCATTGGTTAGTTTGCAGCTGAAATGTTGGTTTGGACAGAAAATGTGAAGTTTTCGTATAATGAAGGGTGTGTTATAATGTTCTTAGGATGTTAGTGAATGTCTGGAGTCTGTGGTTTTCTTCGGAATTTAAGACTATCATTTACCGACGAAAAAAGACGCCCAGTGACCTTTATTTAAAACAAGACATCAGATATTTCTAAGAATGTCATGAAAGGAATCATTTTGTGATGAGGTCGAGCTGTGTTTGGACTTATTTGCATATTCAGATGATTGTTGTTCTATGTGAACATTTTGTATATTGGCTCATAATGCATGTGAGAATAACTTTAAATGTTTGTCTCTGTAAGTTAATAGTGTGTGCGTGCGTCTGAAGATGCGTGTGTGTGTGTGTGTGTGTGTGTGTGTGTGTGTGTGTGCGTGTTCGTGTGCGTGTGTGCGTGTGTGTGTGGTTTTGTAGACATCAGACAGTGAGAGGAAACCTCTTAAATAATTCACACGGGCAAAGGTACATCTGATGTTCAGAGCCGCTGTCACGGACACATCACAACTCACAACTACATTTACACACACAAAACACACAACACACATGATAAAACACAACACACATGATGAAACACATGATCTTGAATAATGGTAATAAATGTTTTAACACTATAAAGTGAAGGTCAAGGCACACACTGTAGTGAAGTGACGTGACGTATTGCTAAGTATGGTGTTCCATACTTGGAATTTGTGCTCTGCATTTAACCCATCCAGTAAGTGAACACACACACACTGTGAACACACACACACTGTGAACACACACCCAGAGCAGTGGGGGGGCGGTGCCTTGCTCAAGGGTCTCACCTCAGTCGTGGTATTCCCGCTGGTTCTGAGACTCAAACCAGTCACCTTCGGATCACGAGTCCAAGACTCGAACCACCAGACCACAACTGCCAGATAATTCTGACATCATGTTTTATAAAGATTGTGTGCTGGAAGATCTGAATGAAGACTATGGTTATCAAACCGTTATTAGATGATGTTGGATAGAAGTGCACAGTAGTTTTTCTAGGATTTTGTTAAAGAGTTTTGTACTCTCAGACAGATAAGAAACACACCACTTCTTCATCTTCCCGTCTGACAAATGCATCCATTAAAGTTCTGCAGGAGAGCGATTTCATATGAACTTTGTAGTGATGTACTTCTATGTTGTAATGTAGTATAAAGTATAGAACGGAACCATTCTATGGCATTACTATTGCATTTTATTATATTTATACTATACTACTCATACATACTCTAGTATACTGTAGAATAATATATGACTACATTTAATGTTAATGTATAATCACTAATCTTCATTAACTAGTAAAGAAGTACACTGTTAGTTCAAAAACAACATAATGTTTCAAAGTTTTATCAAATTATTTGAACAGTTTAATATTGATTAAAGTTGAGGTTAGAAATAAGCATTTTCTAGTTTATTTTGGTTTAATTCTTTAATGGTTTCATGTTTTCTTTAAAAAAGGACATAGAGCTAACTCATTACACTAAAGCGAGTTAAAAACATGAGGTTTAGTGGCGGTTAATGAGGGAAAATCGTTCTTCTTTGGGAGAATGTTTGATACAGATAATGCTGAAGTGTGCAGTCATGATTCAGCCCGAGGCTTTAACATTCACCAGATAATCCTCTCAACAATCCCACAATCCTCTCTGCTTCCTGCCCCTCCTGACGGGATCACTGCAGACGCCGTGTGTGTGTGTGTGTGTGTGTGTGTGTGTGTGTGTGTGTGTGTGTGTGTGTGTGTGTGTGTGTGTGTGTGTGTGTGTGTGTGTGTGTGTGTGTGTGTGTGTGTGTGTGTGTGTGTGTGTGTGTGTGTGTGTGTGTGTGTGTGTGTGTGTGTGTGTGTGTGTGTGCGTGTGTGCGTGTGTGCATGCGCGTGCGTGCGTGCGTGCGTGTGTGTGTGTTTATTCTGGATGGAATGTGTTTGAATAGAGCTCATATAATTCTCATGACGGGGTTTTATCCAGCACTGCAGTGACACAATAAAAAAAAAACATTAAACTTGACTAATCTTAAATCATTGTAGTAACATAACACACTGTAGTACAAACACAAAAAGGATAAATAATATACAAAGTATAATATATGTGGAAGGTTGTAAGGAAGTGTGTGATCTTTGTGTTATTGTGAATATGAGGATTGACAGAAATAATCTACACACGTGTGTGTTTTGTGTGTTTAGAAGAACAATACGATGGTTTGGTGCCAACGGTTTTGAACTCTTATGAACTGTTTCCTGAATATCTTTATCAGTTCAGCGGCTGTCCTGCAAGTATTTCCTCAGTGTTGTGTTGTTTCATCATCGGTTTCAGGAGCCTGGACGGGTGTTTGTGGTCTCTTGTGGTTTGTAATGGCTGTTTTCCGGTGGTCCATCTTTCATCTTCATGTGGAGCTCGTGTAGAATGTCTTTTCATTAATTGAATGTGATGTTTATGTGGAGGAAATGACATCTCTGTGGACTGATGTTATCTCGAGTGGGTTTGGGAGGTTGTGTATGTGTCTGTTTGTCTCCGTTGGTCACTACTAAAGATTCGCTCAAGACAAACAGAAGTTCAACTATTAGGAACATTTCTGAGCCCTCGTGTGTAACGCTTTCATAGATTTCCTCCGTAAAATCTTCAAATGCACTCTCTTTGTTTCATAAATCATCATGCCTTCAGTCTTTCAGATTTTCCTGTTGTGAAGCACATGTTCTTTCTCTTTATTGCTGTTAATTGTCAGGGTTTTTCCGCACACATCGTTGCACAAAATCCTCTGATGTTGTGTTTCAGATGTGCCAGCGTCTCTTATTTCAGCAGATGTATGGGTGTATAACATCAGGTCTCATAATGACAGCCTGTGTGTTTATTGGACTTTAAATAAAGAATACTTCTGTAATGAAATGACTGAGAGAGTTGAAATAGATGAAATGATGAAGCTGGCAGATTTATAGATACATCTGCAGAGGGTTGTGGGAGATTAACTGAAAGATCTTTTTTAAATCTCAGTGAAGTAGTGTCACAGGTGCTTTGTTATATTAATATTACCATAGAAGTAACATGACTTTTATATGGAAATATGATTGTTAAACCATGCTGAGATTTGTCAGTTCTGTTGTGACTGTATCCGTGCAGTATCAGTTTGACTGTTTCTATGGAAACGGAAGAGATTCTCCCTGTGATTGGCTGACAGGAATCTTAAATGGACCTGAGACAGCAGGGAGGTTATTCATATTCACATTTACAACATGTCTGCAAGATGATGGCATTGATGCTTATTCTCTCAGGACTTGAGATCATTCAGGTGTCTTTAAAAACAAATGACTGCTGCATGTCAATGGTTATGATGTTGATGGTGATGTTGATGGTGATGATGATGGTGATAGTGTGTGTGTGTGTGTGTGTGTGTGTGTGTGTGTGTCTGCCTGCCTGCGTGCGTGCGTGCGTGCGTGCGTGTGTGTGCGTCTGTGTGTGTTTACCTGTGGAATGCGTTTCATCTGTTCAGTGTCGGGACGGCCATGTGAAAGTCTCGAGTGTGCCGAATTCTTCTCAAATTAAACATGTGAGCGTGAAAGTCAAGCTGAGGGCTTCACAAGCCCTGCATTCATACAGCTTCTCTCTCCACCACAAACTGATTTACTTTACTATTATTTTCAAGACTTAATGAATGATTTATGAGCTAAAAATATGAACATTGAACTGAAATAGAAGACGCTTGTCACAGTTAATGTGATATATTCTTCATGGTGTGTATAGTATTGTACTGTATGACATATAAACATATGGAATATATAATATAAAGGCTTAATTGTGTGAATCTGTGAAGTGAAGCTGAAAACTCTCATTTGGCATCATGCTTTGGGGTCTGTGCCCGGATCCTGAATGAACGAACGAATGAATGATCCTTTGAAGAGACGTTTTGTTTTTAGGGTGAAGAGAACATCCGTTCTTTAGAGTCCACATGACTCCCATCTTTAGGGTTCTTCTGAGAATTGAGGACATGTTATGTAACACATTTATTAAGGGTTGTTAATGAACTATAAAGAAGAATCTTAGGAACTGCTCTGTGAAGTTCAGCTAATAATAATAATATAATAATAATAATAATAATAATAATAATAATAATATAATATAATAATAATAAAATGGAGACAGTCACATTAATAACTTCAGTGTTACAGTTTTACTGTAGATCTGAGAGGAGATGGACGGTGTGAATCGTAATGTTACATTTCAGGGCAGATTATCAATGAGTTGTCACAGTTTTGTGTTACCATGGAAACAGAAATTATGGATCATCAGGCTTCTTTCTCAGAGTCCTTACTCTGTCTCTTTTGTGCTCTTATATTTCAGTTTATAGCAGAATATAAATATGATGATGTACATTCATGTATATGTATATAATTCTGAAGATTTTCTTTCCTAAACCACACATGAGAATCCTTCTAGGCTCTAGATGTGTGTGTGTGTGTGTGTGTGTGTGTGTGTGTGTGTGTGTGTGTGTGTGTGTGTGTGTGTGTGTGTGTGTGTGTGTGTGTGTGTGTGTGTGTGTGTGTGTGTGTGTGTGTGTGTGTGTGTGTGTGTGTGTGTGTGTGTGTGTGTGTGTGTGTGTGTGTGTGTGTGTGTGTGTGTGTGTGTGTGTGTGTGTGTGTGTGTGTGTGTGTGTGTGTGTGTGTGTACTAACTGGAATGCTTGACCCGGTTGTGAACTCTTCTTTCCTTTGGATTATTTTGTGTAGTATATCTTGTTACTTGTTTTAGTATTCTCACATCTCTCTCACACATTCTCTTATTTCAGATTACACATCATCCTGCTCTTTATCTCCCTGCAGACTGTTCATGTGAATCCATGAACAAAGATTTCTGTCACATCTGGGTCTCAGAATAAACAATCTCTTGTCAATATTTATTCCAAACCCATATGTGAATATTTCTTTAGTGGAACACAAGGGAATATTTTTGGAGAATTATATCAGTGGGTTTATTTTCATACGGTGGAAGTCAGTTGACTTTAATGTTTAGTTAAGTTTGGTTCATGGTTCTTTGATATCAACATTCTTCAAAATATCTTTTTTTTGTGCAGAAAAAAAGACCAATTTAACATGACATAACGTGTGTGTGTGTGTGTGTGTGTGTGTGTGTGTGTGTACACGCGTGTGCGTGTGTGTCTTCATGTAGAAACAGAAATGAATGAAAGTAGCAGTGTTTTATCTCCTCTGACAGCATCTCTTGGACTTGATTTACTTATGATGGTTAATAAAGTGTTTTATCCCATGAGCACATTTTAATGATGTGACCGTGATTTTATTACCTCAAGGCTTTAAAATCCAAACTGAACGCTGTACACACACTCATTCACAGAACGAAACACACGGTCACATGTTATACATCAGACTGAAGAGAAGTAAGAAAAGAATCAATCAGAATTTTGCTGAAGGTGTCTGAAGTTAGTTTCCATGGATTGCTCATTTTAAGTTTCTGATTTTCACAGCATCTCTTCAGCCTTTAAAACCTTTTCTAGTTTATTCTAAAGTCCTGAGTGACGTTCATTAAGTGTTTTAAGTCATGTTTGAATGTTTTTGGCCTCTTGTTTCAGACAGACAGGAGTGTTTGTCTGGTTTTGGCCTCTTGTTTCAGACAGACATAAGTGTTTGTCTGGTGTGGGCCTCTTGTTTCAGACAGACAGAAGTGTTTGTCTGGTTTTGGCCTCTTGTTTCAGACAGACAGGAGTGTTTGTCTGGTTTGGGCCTCTTGTTTCAGACAGACAGGAGTGTTTGTCTGGTTTTGGCCTCTTGTTTCAGACAGACAGGAGTGTTTGTATGGTTTTGGCCTCTTGTTTCAGACAGACAGGAGTGTTTGTCTGGTTTTGGCCTCTTGTTTCAGACAGACAGGAGTGTTTGTCTGGTTTTGGCCTCTTGTTTCAGACAGACAGGAGTGTTTGTATGTTTTTGGCCTCTTGTTTCAGACAGACAGGAGTGTTTGAATGTTTTTGGCCTCTTGTTTCAGACAGACAGGAGTGTTTGTATGTTTTTGGCCTCTTGTTTCAGACAGACAGGAGTGTTTGTATGTTTTTGGCCTCTTGTTTCAGACAGACAGGAGTGTTTGTATGTTTTTGGCCTCTTGTTTCAGACAGACAGGAGTGTTTGTCTGGTTTGGGCCTCTTGTTTCAGACAGACAGGAGTGTTTGTCTGGTTTGGGCCTCTTGTTTCAGACAGACAGGAGTGTTTGTATGTTTTTGGCCTCTTGTTTCAGACAGACAGGAGTGTTTGTATGTTTTTGGCCTCTTGTTTCAGACAGACAGGAGTGTTTGTCTGGTTTGGGCCTCTTGTTTCAGACAGACAGGAGTGTTTGTATGTTTTTGGCCTCTTGTTTCAGACAGACAGGAGTGTTTGTATGTTTTTGGCCTCTTGTTTCAGACAGACAGGAGTGTTTGTCTGGTTTTGGCCTCTTGTTTCAGACAGACAGGAGTGTTAGTCTGGTTTGGGCCTCTTGTTTCAGACAGACAGGAGTGTTTGTCTGGTTTTGGCCTCTTGTTTCAGACAGACAGGAGTGTTTGAATGTTTTTGGCCTCTTGTTTCAGACAGACAGGAGTGTTTGTATGTTTTTGGCCTCTTGTTTCAGACAGACAGGAGTGTTTGTCTGGTTTGGGCCTCTTGTTTCAGACAGACAGGAGTGTTTGTATGTTTTTGGCCTCTTGTTTCAGACAGACAGGAGTGTTTGTATGTTTTTGGCCTCTTGTTTCAGACAGACAGGAGTGTTTGTATGTTTTTGGCCTCTTGTTTCAGACAGACAGGAGTGTTTGTATGTTTTTGGCCTCTTGTTTCAGACAGACAGGAGTGTTTGTCTGGTGTGGGCCTCTTGTTTCAGACAGACAGGAGTGTTTGTCTGGTGTGGGCCTCTTGTTTCAGACAGACAGGAGTGTTTGTCTGGTTTTGGCCTCTTGTTTCAGACAGACAGGAGTGTTTGTCTGGTTTTGGCCTCTTGTTTCAGACAGACAGGAGTGTTTGTCTGGTGTGGGCCTCTTGTTTCAGACAGACAGAAGTGTTTGTCTGGTTTTGGCCTCTTGTTTCAGACAGACAGGAGTGTTAGTCTGGTTTTGGCCTCTTGTTTCAGACAGACAGGAGTGTTTGTCTGGTGTGGGCCTCTTGTTTCAGACAGACAGGAGTGTTTGTCTGGTTTTGGCCTCTTGTTTCAGACAGACAGGAGTGTTTGTCTGGTGTGGGCCTCTTGTTTCAGACAGACAGGAGTGTTTGTCTGGTTTTGGCCTCTTGTGACAGGAGTGTTTGTCTGGTGTGGGCCTCTTGTTTCAGACAGACAGGAGTGTTTTTCTGGTTTTGGCCTCTTGTTTCAGACAGACAGGAGTGTTTGAATGTTTTTGGCCTCTTGTTTCAGACAGACAGAAGTGTTTGTCTGGTTTTGGCCTCTTGTTTCAGACAGACAGGAGTGTTTGTCTGGTTTTGGCCTCTTGTTTCAGACAGACAGGAGTGTTTGTATGGTTTTGGCCTCTTGTTTCAGACAGACAGAAGTGTTTGTCTGGTTTTGGCCTCTTGTTTCAGACAGACAGGAGTGTTTGTCTGGTTTTGGCCTCTTGTTTCAGACAGACAGAAGTGTTTGTCTGGTGTGGGCCTCTTGTTTCAGACAGACATAAGTGTTTGTCTGGTTTTGGCCTCTTGTTTCAGACAGACAGGAGTGTTTGTATGTTTTTGGCCTCTTGTTTCAGACAGACAGGAGTGTTTGTCTGGTTTTGGCCTCTTGTTTCAGACAGACAGGAGTGTTTGAATGTTTTTGGCCTCTTGTTTCAGACAGACATAAGTGTTTGTCTGGTTTTGGCCTCTTGTTTCAGACAGACAGGAGTGTTTGTATGTTTTTGGCCTCTTGTTTCAGACAGACAGAAGTGTTTGTCTGGTTTTGGCCTCTTGTTTCAGACAGACAGGAGTGTTAGTCTGGTTTGGCCTCTTGTTTCAGACAGACAGGAGTGTTTGTCTGGTTTTGGCCTCTTGTTTCAGACAGACAGGAGTGTTAGTCTGGTTTTGGCCTCTTGTTTCAGACAGACAGGAGTGTTAGTCTGGTTTTGGCCTCTTGTTTCAGACAGACAGGAGTGTTAGTCTGGTTTTGGCCTCTTGTTTCAGACAGACAGGAGTGTTTGTCTGGTGTGGGCCTCTTGTTTCAGACAGACAGGAGTGTTAGTCTGGTTTTGGCCTCTTGTTTCAGACAGACAGGAGTGTTTGTCTGGTTTGGGCCTCTTGTTTCAGACAGACAGGAGTGTTAGTCTGGTGTGGGCCTCTTGTTTCAGACAGACAGGAGTGTTAGTCTGGTTTTGGCCTCTTGTTTCAGACAGACAGGAGTGTTTGTCTGGTTTTGGCCTCTTGTTTCAGACAGACAGGAGTGTTAGTCTGGTTTTGGCCTCTTGTTTCAGACAGACAGGAGTGTTAGTCTGGTGTGGGCCTCTTGTTTCAGACAGACAGGAGTGTTAGTCTGGTTTTGGCCTCTTGTTTCAGACAGACAGGAGTGTTTGTCTGGTTTTGGCCTCTTGTTTCAGACAGACAGGAGTGTTTGTCTGGTTTTGGCCTCTTGTTTCAGACAGACAGGAGTG
The DNA here is from genome assembly GCA_033220385.1 of Triplophysa yarkandensis. NCBI lineage: Eukaryota > Metazoa > Chordata > Actinopteri > Cypriniformes > Nemacheilidae > Triplophysa > Triplophysa yarkandensis. The sequence continues at coordinate 3,208,413 of CM065660.1, forward strand.
TTTGTCTGGTTTGGGCCTCTTGTTTCAGACAGACAGGAGTGTTTGTCTGGTGTGGGCCTCTTGTTTCAGACAGACAGGAGTGTTTGTCTGGTTTTGGCCTCTTGTTTCAGACAGACAGAAGTGTTTGTCTGGTGTGGGCCTCTTGTTTCAGACAGACATAAGTGTTTGTCTGGTTTTGGCCTCTTGTTTCAGACAGACAGGAGTGTTTGTATGTTTTTGGCCTCTTGTTTCAGACAGACAGAAGTGTTTGTCTGGTTTTGGCCTCTTGTTTCAGACAGACAGGAGTGTTTGAATGTTTTTGGCCTCTTGTTTCAGACAGACATAAGTGTTTGTCTGGTTTTGGCCTCTTGTTTCAGACAGACAGGAGTGTTTGTATGTTTTTGGCCTCTTGTTTCAGACAGACAGAAGTGTTTGTCTGGTTTTGGCCTCTTGTTTCAGACAGACAGGAGTGTTAGTCTGGTTTGGCCTCTTGTTTCAGACAGACAGGAGTGTTTGTCTGGTTTTGGCCTCTTGTTTCAGACAGACAGGAGTGTTAGTCTGGTTTTGGCCTCTTGTTTCAGACAGACAGGAGTGTTAGTCTGGTTTTGGCCTCTTGTTTCAGACAGACAGGAGTGTTAGTCTGGTTTTGGCCTCTTGTTTCAGACAGACAGGAGTGTTTGTCTGGTGTGGGCCTCTTGTTTCAGACAGACAGGAGTGTTAGTCTGGTTTTGGCCTCTTGTTTCAGACAGACAGGAGTGTTTGTCTGGTTTTGGCCTCTTGTTTCAGACAGACAGGAGTGTTAGTCTGGTGTGGGCCTCTTGTTTCAGACAGACAGGAGTGTTAGTCTGGTTTTGGCCTCTTGTTTCAGACAGACAGGAGTGTTTGTCTGGTTTTGGCCTCTTGTTTCAGACAGACAGGAGTGTTAGTCTGGTTTTGGCCTCTTGTTTCAGACAGACAGGAGTGTTAGTCTGGTGTGGGCCTCTTGTTTCAGACAGACAGGAGTGTTAGTCTGGTTTTGGCCTCTTGTTTCAGACAGACAGGAGTGTTTGTCTGGTTTTGGCCTCTTGTTTCAGACAGACAGGAGTGTTTGTCTGGTTTTGGCCTCTTGTTTCAGACAGACAGGAGTGTTTGTCTGGTTTGGGCCTCTTGTTTCAGACAGACAGGAGTGTTTGTCTGGTGTGGGCCTCTTGTTTCAGACAGACAGGAGTGTTTGTCTGGTTTTGGCCTCTTGTTTCAGACAGACAGGAGTGTTTGTCTGGTTTTGTACATAAGTCCAGTGGGAGTGAAAGATCTTTCAGACGGTTGAAGGAATGAAATCATTGTTGGATTCTTTATAAAGACCGCTGGTGATTAAATCATGTTGATTATGAGTCATCACCCGGTCCTGAGGGATAAAACCCGTTGCTAAGGTGTTTGGAATGACAGATTAGCTGTTGCTAGGGAATGAATTGATAGACTGTTGAATGATGGAGATGAGTTTGATAAATAAAATAATCCAGCTGGGTTTCTCCGGGTGAGGGGCTACATCTAGAAGAACTTTAACGATCATTTATAGTTTTCAGTTGGATCTTCAGTTTTTCTCGTATACTCAGAATGTTTTCTCTGCTGTCACTGGGATCTCTTTGTGTTTCCAACTGAGCAGAATTTCAATGAGATCACGTCTGACCCGCCGGCTGGAATTCTGTACACTCCAAACATTCCATGCTGAATTGTGTTTTATAGATGTGAGTTCACAAAATCATTCATCTCAGGGTTAGAGAAATGTTTGTCTTCATAAATGAATGAGTATTATAGGATGGTTGAAGAAAGATCCGAACATCTGGATGTGATCTGAGACTCAATGAGCTTCTGTTTTACCTGCTGAACATAGAAAACATTCATTATGAGTTTCTTATGAACACACAGCAGTTTTCCTCTTGTACTGGGAGACTTTATACGAGTTTCTTTAGTTCGATCTTTTTCCTGACCAATGACAATGCTGCTTTAAACACTCATAGCAAATCATATCTACATCAAAATATCAAAATATAGTTTTAAGTTCTTTTGTAGCCTCAGTGAGTTCTCATCCCATCGGTCTGGATTTATTTGTTGTTGGACTATATTTCACATGTTTTGTAATAAACAGAAGAACGCTCTGATGGGTTTCATGTGAGATGCAGAATTCATGTCTTTCTGGTTTTATTACATAGACGTTTGGTGGCTCTGAATGTTTGCTCTGTGTTTCACACAAAGGCCTCTGTGTTTCATGACACCATAAAAGAGAATCTGGAATGTGACGGATTTCCAAATGAAACAGAATATTCCATGAGGAAAAAATGCAGGATGGAACTGTTTTTGTTGGAATTTGAGGAATTGGTCCTGAGCAGAACGGAAGGGGAAGTGAATCCAGTCTTCTCGCGATGACCCGGTGTTTTAAAGCACATATACTGCCAGACTTCTTGTCTCTGTTGACCCTGATGTCTGTGACTCACACACGCTGCAGTCGTCTGTGCCAGCGGTTGGCATTGGCAGCAGATGGAGGGGGTGAGATTTGGCAGTTTTCTCGAGGGTTTCAGGCCTCTTCAGACACATGGAAACAGCTGGTACGCCATACATCTGAAGACTCGGAGAGGACTGAATCTACAGATGCTTTCACAAGTGCATCCTCCACTAAACGTTCTTCTGCATTAGTGATGTTTGTTCATATAGAGCACTACTTCTGTTCTATCAACAGTTATTAACATATATTCTGTATAGAAATATATAGCTGTGTTCACAACAATAATACATTTGTTAAATGTGTTATGCTGACGTACATCATTTGTTGAAATTGATGTGTTGATTTCTTCATCTTTACATGTAGAAACTAAATTCTATTTTACATGATAATATACAGAAGTTTTATTTACTTTTTGTGTATGTGCCCATGTGTGCGTGTGTGTGTGTGCATTTATGCGTGCGCGTGTATGCGTGCGTGTGTCGGAGTGTGTGTTTGTGTGCGTGTGTGTGTGTGTCTGCGTGCGTGCGTGTGTGTGTGTGTGTGTGTTTGCGGTCTCTTAATGTTAATGTTGCATTAAAGCAGATCATCTGGACCAGTATAGAAATGCAGATATTGACTGTCTCCATGGCAACACACCACAGTACATTAACTCTTGAGGTTTGTGAGGTGTTCAGGAGTTTAGGACTTAAGCTGGAAAGATATATTTGAATCTCAGTTTTTCTCTTGGGGACAGATAAGGGAAGTTTATTTTCATGCAGTAGTCTTAAAGAATTTCGAGTGTTGGCATGAAATCCAGAATGAAGTTTAATCCAAGAGCAATCCGTTAGACATGAAGAGAATATAAGGATCATCATTCCATGGGGTGTAGATGTGTTTTTCACAAATCAGTACAGACACTATGGGAAAGAGATGAAGACCTTGTTGCACAAACACGTCTTTGAACATAATATCTAATCTGATCTGTGATCAGCTGTTATCATACATACAGATGTCAGTGAATATTGTGTGTCAACATGCTTTCATGTCAGTCCTAGGAGAATATTATTCATTGTGAGAGTACTGTAAACCTTCACATGTGATCTATCACTTCTCCATATATCCCAGAAATGAAGTCCAGCGCATCTGAATTTAATCTCAGCCTTCTCATCGTGTGTTCCTGGACACCAGCTTACCGATGTTAAAGGTTTTTCATCGGCACAAATGTGTGAGGTGATGTAGATTCTGTATAAAGAGACTAAAAGTGTGTTTAAACGACTTCCTGTCATTTAAAATGATGTGATTATCCTGTTAAATCATGCATTTATAATTATTTCTACATCATTAAGAATCTAAATAAAACTCATGCTAAATAAAGTTAACAAAGTTTTTTAGTGTTAAATGTTGAAACCTGTATGAGTCTCTATCTTCAGGACTCAAAGATGATATTTTGAAGAAAGTTGGTTATCAAATCTAACTGAACTTCATTGATTTCCATTGTATAAACACCACCAAGACATTTCTCAAAATATTGTTCATATTTTCCCATTTTTCACAATGGAAACTCTTTTATTACAATAAATAACTTGTTCATACATCGTATTATTGTCATGATATTAAAATACATAATAATTATAATAATAATATAAATGTTCCAATTCCTACATCATAACCCAAGGATAGTAATACCCATCTGTGTGTCTCGAGTGTCTTCCTGTAGGTCCTGTGTGATCTGTATCTTCAGCTGTGCGGCACATGTTGTCATGTTGTCTTTTGTTCAGTTGTGTTTGTGCTGTTTTAAGGTCATAGGTCATGCGGGTGTCTTCTTCGAACTGCTGTGAAGTTAAAGTCAAATGATTATTTGTTTATCACAGATGATTGATGATCTGTTTCATCAGGTTTATGTGGGACTATAGTTATTAATAACTCCACATGTGATGACATACATTGTGTGCAAAAAAAGATGTCATTTTGAGGATTCATTTCTCACTGTATAACTACAGTGCTCTTGGTCAATATATTTTTATTTTACAAATCCTCAAATCTTTATTTTAGCAGTAAAAGTGAGTTTTTGGCATTCTTAAGAGAATATCTCTATATACACCGTTCATTTCATTAGTTTTTCATCTTTAAGGCCTTCACCGTCCAGACATGCAGTTGAGTACTTTGATTCATGTGATGTGAGTAGAATGAAAGTCATCTTGAAAGATACAGACTCTTTCCTGTACATCTACTTGAAGAAAGTGTCTTCTAAAGATTGGCAGGTGGTTTGAGAGTTTCAAGCTAAAAATGTCCCTAGCTCATCTTCAATAATACCTGTCCATACCAGTATCCCACCATCACCTTACTGGAGTCTGAGTGGAGCTCCGTGTCTGTTACTGATCCAACCGCGGGCCCATCCATCGAATCCGTCCGAGTTACTCTCATCTCATCAGCCCACAAAAAATCTATCTTCAGATATGTCTTGTTCAGAGGTGGTCGGGTCTTTTTTACTTTGGCCATGTCTCTAAGAACTGAAAACATCTTATATCTTGACAGTCCAGGTAGGTTACAGTTGTGGAACATGGTTACCTTCATGTTGGATTCTTCTTAAATCTTTGCCAGTTGATTTGCATCTTTTCTTCTTGACACGTTTCTTGTGACCATGTTGGCTATTTGCTAAAAACGTTTGGTGGTTCTGTTTTGGACTTTTGGGAGTCAGTGAAATCCATTTTGCCCATTTTTCCTGAGGAGAACACACAGTCTTATAATTCTGCTCATCTTAATACAGAGTTGATCTTCTTAAGCTATATCTCGCTTCTTACACAAATACACATCACCTGAGATGCATTTAATCCTATCAACATTGTGAAATTATGGAGAAAATGATGATATGGTCAAACAATCACTTGTCTAAGAATTGTGCACACATTGTGAATGTTGTATAATGTGTGTTTGTGTTTTAACAGCAGCGGGCTCCAGGAAAGATTCTGTTTGATATGGTTTGTGCTCATCTGAATCTCATCGAGGGAGATTACTTTGGTTTGGAGTTTCAGGATCACCGCAAAATGATGGTGAGGAAAACCCTGTTTTATTCTCTGATCCGTCTCAGGATAGAAATCAAAGTCAAACCATATTTTCACTTTATTGCCTACCGGAAATATTTCTAAGAGACAGATTTTCAACACAAATGGATCTCTAAATCCTATGAAATGTAAATGTGACATAATCTTTAGCGTATAAAGATAATATAAATAAGATTTATATTAGTGACTGCTCATAAACAAATGTTGTTCTGATTGTGTTTCTTCTTTCAGGTTTGGTTGGATCTACTAAAGCCGATTCTAAAGCAAATCAGACGTATGTATTGGACGTGTTAATGTACTCTGTGTGTGTATAAGAACATATGTCTATAAGGTTTCTTTCTTTCTGCAGGACCCAAGAACACAATCCTGCGATTTGTGGTGAAGTTTTTTCCTCCAGATCATACCCAGCTGTTAGAAGAACACACCAGGTATAACAGAATAATAAATAATAAAGTAATAATAATAAAGTTTTTTTTTATAATGAAAATGTTTTGATTATCATTAATAATCACATTTAAAGGTATCAGTAATTTTTATATTTATGCCTTTATGTTCAGTGATATTACATTCATCAATACATTGATGTTGTCATAGTGATAAATGTCAGTGATGTCAGGAACAGTTTGTTCTCCGAGGTTAGACTCGAGTGTTCTGGACTCTTTCAGGAGCTGCTGGCAAGCAGGAAGACTCTTTATGTGTGTTTACATGTGGGGCTTATATTTCTGCCAATGTCAAACCCTTTCAGCCAAAGATATTTCGTCTTTTTAAGTAAACTCTGTTTGGCCTGTGAAACTCTGTTTGATGGATTACTTGAATGACATTGACAGCATCTGCTGGGAAAGAAAGAATTGAACTCTTCGTGTTCTCAGGGCTTTCACATCAACTGTTTTATACATAAGAGAAGAACATTTTCTTTTCATTCATTTGACAGACTCTTTTATGTAAAGCTTAAAAATAGAAATATCATGGGAAGTGAACCCATGACCTTTGTGATGTGTTTGACTTACATGATCATTTAATGAAGCGTGTGGTTTTTAAACTAACAGAAGAACATAACTCTATCTGAGTGTTCATGAGTTTATAGCTGCTCGTCCTGTACTGAACATTTATTCTACATTCTATTTAAACAACATCGATGCCAAAGTTAGACCGTTTTCTACACCTTCTTTATAATAAAAAGTACATTCCGGAATGCAATGGTTAGACGATAAAAGTAGTTTCATGTGCACGTTCAAGAAACGGTTCACCCAAAACATGAATTCTGTCATCATTTACTCATGTTTGTATGTGCCAAATCTGTGAACACTATATTTACATTTACATTTACATTTAGTCATTTAGCAGACGCTTTTATCCAAAGCGACTTACAATAGTCGAGGAGACAATGAAGCGGTAAATAGCCGATACAACAATAGGTGAACAAGTGCTACAACAATGTTACCAAGTTACACAGAGAGATAAAAACCCGTGGGTAGAAATAATAATTATTTTTTTAAAGAGTGAGTAGTTAGAAAAGGAAGATACTTCTAGTGGGTTAGGTGTAGCCGGATAAGATGAGTATAAAGGTGTTTTTTAAAGATAGAGACCGAGTCCGAGACTGAGATATATTTGACTGAGATATGATTCTTGGTGTGTGTAACTCATATTTAAGATCATGTCTTGTGTTTGCTGTCATGTTGAATAATGGTCTGTTGTCTGGTTACAGATATCTTTTTGCCCTTCAGATCAAACATGATCTGGCTTGTGGACGTTTGACGTGTAATGAGAGCAGTGCCGCCCTGCTGGTGTCACACATAGTTCAGTGTAAGAACTCTTCATGTGTGTGTTTAGTATGTAAATCCTGACCTGGCGTGATATTAATGCAGAATTTAAATAAGCCGGCGTGTCAGCAGACGGAGAGGATGAATGTGATTATAATCACTCGTGAAAAACCATGTTCACATTATGTCCGACAAGCTTTACTTCACATCATAAAATCACTGGATACTCAGTTGCTATGGAAACCACTGAGGACTGCTTTAGCATCAGTAATAGACTTGATGTAGTGACCACTGGTAAAAGCAAATGTAAAGACATACACAACTATTGACACACAAATACACTATAAATAAACATAAACGAAATCTATGTATTCTGTGTTGTTATCACGTGGGGTATACTTTGATGTTAACCTTAATAAATAATGATATATTATAGTATACTGTGTTCTGAGATATGGACTATATTTACTATGGTTAGATCCAACATGCTATAGTAGCTATATGTATGATTTTCATAAATAATAATTTAATAAATAATACAGTGTTGAATCGGTCCGTGTTTGTGTTTAATTCAAAGTTTTGTGTTTCTATAGCGGAGATTGGAGATTTTGATGAGGTTCAGTGTAAACAACATCTGCTCAACAATAAATACATTCCAGATCAGGACGCTCTAATGGACAGAATCATGGAATATCATCAGAAACATGTGTAAGGGAAACGCTTCTGCTCATTCTATAGAAATGTAAATGAAATGGAAGTTGTTGAGTGATGTGATGTACGTACAGTGGACAGACTCCAGCTGAATCAGATTATCAGCTCCTGGAGATTGCCAGAAGACTGGAGATGTATGGAGTCCGTCTTCATCCGGCTAAAGATCGAGAGGGAACTAAACTCAACCTCTCTGTGGCTCATTCTGGGGTTCTGGTGTTTCAGGTAATTTTGATCCAAGTGCATGTGTCATATAATGTGTGTTAGATTGTTAATGTGCTTTTATTCCTTTATTTATAGAGTCACACCAAAATCAACTCATTCAACTGGTCTAAAGTCCGCAAGCTGAGCTTCAAACGCAAACGCTTTCTCATAAAACTACGATCAGACTTAAACGTGAGTGCTCCGTCGTTTCATTGCAAAGGGACAAAATCTATTTCCAGTATCCGAAAACATGAATCGACCATGGAGCGTGAAAACATGATTTGATCTTGATATTTGTAGATGTTTAAGAAACATCACACAAGTTACTCAGAATACCACATTGAATATTAAGATAATCTTTGAAGAGGAGTCCTACAAAATATAGAATTGAATGCTGTTTGTGTTTTGTTGTTCAGAGTAACTGTCAGGACACTCTCGAGTTTATGATGGGAAGTAGAGACTGCTGTAAAGTGTTCTGGAAGATCTGTGTGGAATATCACGCCTTCTTCAGACTCTTTGAAGAGCCCAAACCTAAACCCAAACCGGTTCTCTTCACAAGAGGTTCCTCCTTCAGATTCAGGTTACAAACACTTCATTAACAACACAAATGTTCTTAGCTCTGGGGGTGGGCTAAGGGGGCTGAAGCCCAAATGCCCTATAAAATACCCTTTACAATAAGAAGGAATGTTTTTATCTTCTGTCTTTTTAGCGGTCGCACACAACGTCAGGTGATTGATCATGTTAAGGATTCTGAATTGAAGAAGATTCCATTTGAAAGGTAAAATTATTTTCTTGGTAAAAACCATTATCTTTTTTCACCTCTTGATGGTATTTAAACCGTTTATAGCCACAGTCTCATTGTTGAAATCACAGTAAGATTTTAATTATTGGACAGATTGAACGCTGGCCTAATGCTTATCTTGTCTTCACATCTGCTGTCCTCAGAAAACATAGTAAAATCCAGTCCAGCGCTTTTCCATCATTTCCACTCAAGTTCTGTGCTGAAGATCACGGAGAGGTGAATATTAAATCCTCACATTCTCAGAATGCCCAACACTGAACTCTGCCCTCTGATACCCCTCAACACCCCCCCCGCACACACACAGACTCCTCCCCTCTTCAACACTACGCCTGACTTATTACTTATTTATTTTCGACAATCAAATAACTGAACTAGTTCTTACACGCACAACTGTCTGTTCACTCAGAACACTCAACAATCCATTTGCACACTGTAATATTTCTAATCACTTTACCATCCACTTTAAGTGTAAATTATGTTCGTATGACCATAGATCTGTCTATAGTGTACATACACTTTACATAATCCATCTGTATAGTACGTTCATAGTACATCTGTCTGTATATCTGCTAAGTATTTAAATCTGTGAATTATGTCCATACCTTTATTCTGTGTAATTATTGTACATATTCCATATATATTCTGTGTAATTGTTGTACATATTCCATATATATTCTGTATAATTATTGTACATATTCCATATATATTCTGTATAATTATTGTACATATTCCATATATATTCTGTGTAATTATTGTACATATCACATATATATACTGTACAAACTGCTTTTTGCTTTTCTGGTTAGATTCAAACTGCTTTTCGTTGCCTTGTACCTTACATGTGCGTGACAATAAAGTTAAATCTAATCTAATCTAATAAAGATCAACTCAATTTCATCTTCTGTGTTTCAGAGGAACGCCAATGCTTCAGCTCATCAGATGGACTCTTCTCACAGCCCTCAAATGACGCTGGAGAATCCGTCTCTCCAGCCATACACAGGGAGCGTTACTACACAAAGCAACGGATGCAGGAACGGGACCCACGACGAGATGGACGCTCGGCTAAAGCCGTCCCCATCCAAACATCAGGCCGAGCATCTGAGCACAGGTCTAACATCACTCGCTGCCAAGGGTAGCAGCTCCTCTATTCCTTACATTGACTGCAGTGATATAGATAGTGAATATGATTTAGTTAAAGGTCGCATCACTGTATCTCGCTCCCGCACATATGACAATGATGAGGTTGAGCCGGCCGGTCGTAAAGCATCCGTGAATAATCTTAATGGAACCGGTCATGGATCAGGCAGGTCTAGATTCAGTCATCGGTTAGCTCAGAGTTCAGACACTTTTAATGGCAGTCAGACATCTAACAGCTCATTCTGTACTAACGGATCAACACGAGCTTTCCCGCTCCACAGTACATTGGTTGATGAAATGTTTCAGGTGGACAGACACGGTCCCAAGTCATCTCCTGGTCATGTGTTAAGTTCAAGAAGTGCAAATTGCAGCCCAGTGTTGAGCAGTTTTCACAAAACTAGTTCTCTGAACTACACAGAACAGATCAGTTATAGTGTGCGGCATCGGGGGGACGACAGTGGCCGTTATCTTTCTAACGGTCAACATTATGGGAGTTACTCCCCGATTGTCATCCGCTCGCCACACTTGCAGAAGTTACAACATGGTATGCGTAACCGCTCCGATACCGACCCCATGATTTTGAGTCCGCTCAATTCGCGACCACAGGTCTCTAAAGCCGAACGTTTGGCCGCACTGGAGCACTGTGTAGCCGCTAACAGCCGCAAAGCATCTCCATCCAACACAACCCAACACCTGTACGGAAGCCGACTGAGTGCTAATGATCACAACAGTCCGGCTCATATGATTGATGGCTCTACGAGCAGTGGAACAGAATCTAGTGACACAGAATCAGATGCTGGCAGTAACTCTTACAGTCAACCTCTCGTGTACGGGAACCCCGGAGCCACCCGCTCCTCTCCTGTAGCCCCAAACAAGTTCTCATTTGGCAGTCTTCAGCTGAAGGACGAGGGTCAGGGGGGAGAGGATGGATATCTTTATCCTATCAGTCCTGAGGATGAAGCACAATGCTTTAACTGTTAGAGAGAATGATGAGTGAGTTGGGTTATTGAGGGCTCAGATTTTCATTTGGACATCCTTAGAGATGTATTCATGCCCTTTACACGCCACTTATCTTTTTTTAATGCGTGTGTGCATTATTGTGTGTTACGTGTAGATGTGTTGTGATGCAACAAGCTCTTTTTTCCAGTCATGTTTATTCTTTGCTGAAATCGTATCGTCTCCATGGCGTGCTCTGCTCATGGTTGCTTGGCAACAACAGATGTCATGACAGTCCAAACTCCAGAGCGCTTTGAATAGAAAGTGTCGAGGCCGGTGTTTTTTAATCTGTGCTGAACCCCAGACATTCACTTCTCTGAATCCTTTAATGTATAGCTGGGGTTTTCATCACTTCTAGTGTCAGGTTGTGGTACTGGGTCTTGTTTGTGTGGACAGACACAAGTGTTAGTCAATGATTCTTGAACTTGTGTTTGCAGCTGTAGAAACCGCTGTAGAAGACGCTTTAATGATGTTTTATGTAAAAAACAGTATTCTCTTTAAAATGATATTAAATAAAGTGTGAGTTAAGTTTATTTACCTTTAATGCTCTTAACCAGTAACTAGTCATTAGATATTGCCAAATGATACTCAAATGATACTCTTATAGTGAATAAAACTGGGAAAATATAAGGAAAAGTGACACTTCGATCTTTACCTGTAAATAAAGAACATATCTTCCTGTAGCCTTATAGTAATCTTATTTTTGAAATAGTCAAATTAATTTTGTTTACACACTGATGACAGCCCACATGTTTGTGTTCTAGTGTAGATTAGGTGACAGATGTAGATTGTGTTGTGTTGTAATGGGGTTTTATTATTATTATCATGTGTGATCACGATGGCTTCACGCTCACTTTCTTCTCATTTGTTTATTTCTGCTGGACAGTATTCTGGTGGTATTGTCAGTTTTTTCCCAGCATGCATCACTCAGATTTTATTTTGCTTTTCTGCTTGATGTTTTTGTTGTGTATGTGCGGCGCTCCTCATCACTGTCATCTGTGTGCGGTGATGCTCGATGAACACTCAACCTGTGCTCATGTGAATGCCTCGTCTTCTTCTGTCTCTGTTCTACTTCTGCGTGTGTGTGTGTGTGTGCGTGTGTGTGTGCGTGTGTGTGTGTGTGTGTGTGTGTGTGTGTGTGTGTGTGTGTGTGTGTGTGTGTGCGTGCGTGCGTGCGTGCGTGCGTGCGTGCGTGCGTGCGTGCGTGCGTGTGTGTGTGTGTGTGTGCGTGTGTGTGTGTGTGTGTGTGTGTGCAGCACACGCGTGTGTGTGTGTGTCCCTTCTGAAGAACATAGAAAGAGAGTTTTAAGACTTGGCATGTGATTTTAAAATGTAAAGTTTTGCTTTAACCGTTTATGTTTTTCTTTTCACTTTCTTTATGTTTTCTTGGTTTGTGTTTGTTTTAACTATAGTTAAACTGTGTAACCTTAGGATTTATGGCAGATTTATCTTCAAACTACATTTTTACTATAGTAAATCAACGATCAGTTTATCGTAAGACATGTTGAAATCACACAGTCTGTAAACAGAAGGAGTTAAAGATCCTAAGATGTTAATGTTAAAGATGGGATGTGATATGGAGGTACTAAGAGGTTTTGGGAAGTGTTAGTAAAGACTACTGCAGGTGTTTATAAGAAAGTTAGTTTACACTGCTATTCATTTGGATTTATAATGGCTCATCAGAGTACAATTTTGAACTTGATTAAAATTTAACAAAAATGTCTCTAAATGTTAGTAATATTTGATTCTGGAGAGAATATGAACTGATTCTTTTGTGATCTGTACATTTGTGAGATGTATGAATGTTGTTGATGTATTTGTGTCATATATTATAAATGTAATCTTTGAGATACTTACACTTAACAGTATCATGACTGTGAAACATATGCGAAAACAACTAACAAACCCAACAAACGGAACTTAACAAAAGATCCAGGAGAAGCGTTTGTTTTCTGACGCTGTAGCACTTCTGAACGAACTTTAGTTGATAGTTTGGACATGTGTTGTGTTCTCAGGTTATGTCTGATGTTCTTTTTAATACTCTTGTTTTTTAATATTGTACATTAATGTATTATTAGAAATAAACACTGAATGTTTGCGTCGCTGAGCGGTCATGTGTTAGATTCTCTGGTTGTGTTAGAATAGTTGTTGTAGTTTTAGTGGTGTGTGTGTGTGTGTGTGTGTGTGTAAAGATGATTCTGCATGTGTGTATGAGTGTGTCTCTGTCACCAGCTTTTTCATCCGCCTGCGTTTGGATCTTGGGTTCATTTCAAATGTCGACACACGGGACTTTGTCGGGCAAGTATTGTAATGTACTTGTGTAGTGTTGTGCAGTTGTAGATGTAGTCGTCTTCTGGTCCTCCGGCTGAACTCATTTACTGAAATGAAGTGATTCACTCACGTCTGGATGTTCCTGTGATTCTGTCAGTCGTCTGTCTCTATGGTGTTTGTTATGTAGATTATGAAGAGAAGAACGTGAGAAAACCTCCTGCTGAAAACTCAAGCGTGGATGATCGGTTTTCATCTGAACTTGTTTCTTCAGCAGGGTTATGATCCCAAAAGATTAACACATTTACTGAAACTCTCACAGCTGAACTTAAGTTTAACCTGCCTGTTCTCTTTTAGGTCCTGTAAGCAGCAGCGAGTCACCATCGACGGTCCGAGTGATTGTTAACGGACAGAAACAGAGTCTCGGTCTCGGTCAGAGTCCAGACGGACGACAGCCGTCTCCTCTCACCAGTCCTTTACTGACAGACGGAGGATTTGTCCGCACGGATGACGAGGACGAGGTTCGGAGGAAGGTTTGTCTTTTGTGGAGGGACACAGAGTTTTAGATGTGTTGTGATGAGAGATGAACTCTTGTGATTGAGCAAGCGCTGTGCTTTTGACTGTATTTTCTCTGTGGACATCTCAGAATAGGAGACCTAGATAAAGTCAACCTCATTCCAGTTTATTTAGAGCAGATTATGGGATTCAGTCCCATCTGTCTACACCTCACCGCATCTCAGGATTTCATCACACTATGGCCATCAGATTTATTTCATATTTTCTGATCAAATATTTGTGATTTATTTGGGGCTTTTTTCTTTACTTTCAGAGTTTAAATACATTACATTTACATTTAGTCATTTAGCAGACGCTTTTATCCCAAGCGACTTAAAATAGTCGAGGAGACAATGAAGCGGTAAATAGCCGATACAAGTAAATAAACCATTATAAGTTTACATATGACACCATGCTAATGATATCAAATCTCATTGGTTCTTGTGTGTCTGATCACTATTTTTATGTTTTCATATGTGATCTAAACACAGATCTACAATAGCATATATGTTAATCTCTCACACATAGGTATTATGAGAACACAAATATGGCCGAAGAAAATTAGACAAAATGTAAATATTCTGTGTTTGTGTTAAATTTGTATTTGTTTCTTCTCCTGACAGCGCTTCCCTACTGATAAAGCTTACTTCATCGCCAAAGAAGTTCTGACCACAGAAAGGACATATCTGAAAGATCTGGAGGTCATCACTGTGGTAAATCTTTTCTCTTCACACTGAATAACTGTAAATATGAAAGGTTTATGTGGGACACGTATGCATTCTATATATTAATATATAATCAGATAACGTACTTACTTGCTGGTCATTTCTGGCCTGATCTTATCATTATAAAGATTAAAAACTAGCAGTTATTAATCCTTCACCCTGAACCTGTTAAAGATTGAAATCAGATTATATAAAAATATTCAGATAACATCCCGCCACCTTATGACATCACCGGAGAGAGAGGGTCTCTAGGGTCGTAGGTGTCACATTGTGATATAATATTGTATGATTTATGTTGACAGCACTTTCAGAAGAATGTGGGAAAGGATGATGTCATGTCACAGTCACTGAGGAATCTCATATTTGCCAACTTTGAACCCGTCTACATATTCCATGAGAACTTCCTGAAAGACATGGAACAGAGACTTGCTCAGTGGTGTGTACTTTAAACAAATTAACCTGTGCGTGTGTGTTTGCATATGTGTGTGTGTGTGTGTGTGTGTGTGTGTGTGTGTGTGTGCGTGTGTGTGAGAGTGTGTGTGTGTGTGTGTCTGTGTGCGTGCGTGCGTGTGTGTGTGTGTGTGCGTGTGTGTGCGTGTGTGTGTGTGCGTGTGTGCGTGTGAGTGTGTGCGTGTGAGTGTGTGCGTGTGAGTGTGTGCGTGTGAGTGTGTGCGTGTGAGTGTGTGCGTGTGAGTGTGTGCGTGTGTGTGTGTGTGTGTGTGTGTGTGTGTGTGTGTGTGTGTGTGTGTCTGTGTGTGTGTGTCTGTGTGTGTAACTGCATGTGGATGTGTGTATGTGTGTGGGTTTGCATGAGTTTGTTCTTTAAACAAATCAACCTGCATGGCTCTGTGTGTCTATTAAATAAAATGTGTGTGTGTTTTCAGTTTGTGTTCTCAGAGAAGTTAGTTTGTGTGTAGTGATTATTTGTAATACAAACTGAACATTTCTTATACATTTAGTACAAATCCAGTAAAGTGAAGGTTGAGCTGAACATGTGTGAAAGCTGTGGATTATATTTCAGAACTGGTCCAGAAGTACTTGCTGTTTTTTTTTTTATTATAAGTTTCGCCCATAATTAAGTTTTTAGTGTTTATGAAACAGGAAGTGATCCTGGATCAGTTTTAGGGTTTCTGATGAGAACTGATGTTCAGTTTGTTCAACAGAGACATCTGCAGGACTGTCAGAACATTCTAAACATTTTTATATTTTAATAGTATGCCTGCTCTCTAAAAATCACATTTATTTCCATGACACAAAGCAGTACACATTCATTTCTTCAGGATGTCTGATGTTATTTCTAATGAACACATGTTTGTTTTGAAGGTTTTCAGCACAATAGAGTTATAAATATAGATAGTGAACAATAGAGGGGTTACAAGAGCTGGGAAGACAATAAAACTACAATAAAAGTCTTGTGATGTGTTGTATTGTGTGTTGTGTTTGTTCAGGGAAGGCAGATCAAACGCACACATAAAAGGAGATTATCAGCGTGTTGGAGATGTTATGCTGAAGAATATTCAGGGTTTAAAGGTCAGAACATCATCATTTTTTCATATCAGATACATATGAGACCTGTTAGTTTTGGAGGTTTTTCTCTATTCTTTTAACATTATTGTGGATAAACTCATAATTAAACATCTTGTTCAGTCTTAATTCTATGACAAATACTATAAATAATATATTTATATCTTAAAGAAATAGTAAGTATGTTATATATGAATGTACACAATTAAAATAATGTTTTGAATAAATAAAAACACATTGCATCATTGTAAATATAGCACTGCATATTTTTGTGAAATATACATAATAAATAAATAAATATAATAACAAATATAAAAACAAGTATTTTATAACACAACATATGCGCATAGATAGATTGTTCAAATACATACTCTAAGACTTAAGAATCACAAATTTCAAATAAATAAATAAAATGTTTATCTAATTTTTCTTCATTATTTCATTAATGTGTTAAGCAATTGTGTATCGTTGCAAATTCTTAAAAACTGTTTTCAGCAGTATTGTATTGTTGTAGAGAAAAATACCATAGTAAATTGTAAAGGTTAATAGACAATATTCTTAAATGATGATGTCATTGTGTTGTATTGTTTAGCTGCTCACGGCTCATCTTCAGAAGCATTCTGAGGCATTACTGGAGCTGGAGAGAATGTGTCGCTCTTGCAGAAAGCTCGAGGTTCTGTGTCGAGACTTTGAGCTTCAGAAGGTTTGTTATCTTCCGCTGAACATCTTTTTCCTGCGACCGCTGCATCGTCTCATGCATTACAAGCAGATTCTGGAGCGTCTCTGTAAACATTATCCTCCAACACACGACGACTTCAGAGATTCACGAGGTACGTCACAGTCACGCTGTTCATCATCTGCACAGAATCCTGTTCCTGTGAATCATGTTTGTCTTCTGTCTGTTCCAGCCGCTCTCGCCGATGTCTCAGAGACGGTCCAACAGCTTCAGGGAACTCTCATCAAGATGGAAAACTTTCAGAAACTTCTGGAGCTGAAGAAAGATATCACCGGCATTGAGAATCTGGCTGTTCCTGGACGGGTTTGTGATTTTAAATTGAATTATTAAAAGGGTCATATGACGGTGCCCAAACAAATATTATTGTTTGCTTCGTGTGGATAGCAAGGTGAATAAAGATGAAAAAAACATTAGTTTAGACATAACGCAGTTTTATATCTCCTCTTGGCCAAACCCATCGTCCTGTTCATGTCAGCTGTATCATCCACAACACTACAACGATGATTTAGTGTATGTCACTTTAATACATGTCTAATACATACATGGACAACTTGTAAAACACACAAAACACGGGAAAAACAGATTTTTAATCACTGAGCAGTTAAACATGGAACAGAATTTCTTTCATGTCAGTGATTTTTCTGGTGACATGAAATAGAGATCAGAATGTGATGTTGTTCTGTTTCTGTCAGGAGTTTATCAGGTTGGGTTGTCTCAGTAAACTGTCTGGTAAAGGTCTTCAGCAGAGAATGTTCTTTCTGGTAAGTGTCTGACATGAAAATCACTCTACATAACATCAATCCACTTTGAATAAGTTCCAGATAGAGAAAGTTTGATGGAATGTCTTATTTCCTATGAAGTTTAATGATGTTCTGATGTACACGAGTCGAGGGATGACGGCCTCCAACCAGTTTAAGATTCATGGACAGCTTCCTCTGTATGGAATGACGGTGAGAACACATGTTCATAAATATCAAGCACATCTATACATTTGTATATATAACATGTGTTTGAATAAAGAACACCTATAATGTCTACACTGCAAACAATACATCTTTACCTAAACATTTTAATCTTGTTCTCTGTTCAAAAAATAACTAAAGATAAAACTAAAGTCAAGATCATTTATGGTTTCCGTCATAAAACAAGACAGACTGTCTTTACTGTTCTTGTCTAGTAAATGTGTCTTGATTTAAGAAATTGTATTTGTTTTTACTAGAAATAATACAATGTAGTAGTGCAGTAAAAGTGCATTGTTTGCAGTATTTATTAATGTAAATAAAATGTGTTTGTGTCATTGATGTTGTGTGTGTTGTGTAGATTCGTGAGAGTGAAGATGAGTGGGGTGTTCCTCATTCTTTTACTCTGTTCGGACAGCGTCAGTCTGTTGTTGTGGCCGCCAGGTATTGACTTTATCATAAATGTCGGACTCAGAAGATAAAGATATAATCGATGTAGTGTAGTGAGTGAATATATGTTGTGTTCTCAGTTCTAGATCAGAGATGGAGAAGTGGTTAGAGGACATTAAGATGGCCATTGAACTCTCAGACAGCTGTAACGGATCTTCAGCCGAGATTCTCTCCAGCAGTTTTACTGAAAGCAGTAAGATAAACTCATGATATTATATTCCTCTGACGTACATCTATGATCTCTGAATACTTGGGTTTGAATAGTGCTGGTTTTATTGGGTGTTTGTTTTTGTGTTCACTTAAACACATTTTATTGTCAGGAACACATCAAGTGATTCAGAATGTGATTAAACTGTTGTAATGTAACTTCATGATGTTAGATGGGATTACAGTGAATAATGTCAATGTTTACTCTTATTATCTGAACACAAATCATTTAAATCAAACTAACAACCAAAGATACAGAGGACTGATATAATTTAAGTGACTTTTAGTGTGAATAATACATCATTTACAATCCATTTAAAAAGTTTATATAAATGCGCAGCACATTATCATCTTTAAATGCAGTTATCATTTATTTCTGACTGT
>CM065660.1:3227826-3246395 GCA_033220385.1 Triplophysa yarkandensis
GAGAGAGAGAGAGAGAGAGAAAGAGAGAGAGAGAAAGAGAGAGAGAGAGAGAGAGAGAGAGAGAGAGAGAGAGAGAGAGAGAGAGAGAGAGAGAGAGAGAGAGAGAGAGAGAGAGAGAGAGAGAGAGAGAGAGAGAGAGAGACCCCTCAGCTGGATCAGAGGTAATTTGCTCACTGATAATCCCAAAGCTCCAGATAAACACTTTCGCACTGAGTTTTCTGTGACAGAGTCATGAGGCGTGTATCTGAGACCTCGGGCCGTATTCCTCACTTGGGAAGAGATGATTTATGAGGGAGCGGTGGCTTTTGGATAACTAACACAGATGCGTAACAAAAACTGGGGGTCAGTTGTTGTCTGGTGGTTAGAAAGTTGGACTTGTAAGCAGAAGGTTGTGGGTTTGAATCCCAGTGTCAGCAGACAATAACTGAAGTGTCCTTAAGTACGACATCTTACCCCTGTTTACTCTGCAGCGATGATCCACAGCTGCATAATACTGTAAGTCTCCTTTGGAAAAAATGTCTGCAAAATGAATAAATGTAAATGCAAAATCGCTTGCTGGGCTCTGAATGTTCATAAAAAATGATTTTAACATCATTAATATTAAATGCACGAGTGGCTCCCTTTTCTTTCAACTCTTATTAACACTGGTTGTCATGAGAGAAAGATGTGTGTAGAGGTGTCTGACATGTGTGATGTGTATCACGTCTAAATGGGGAAGTGATGGGGAGGATATTAATATTCATGTGAATTAACACATTACAGTAAAATGTGGGTGAGCAGATTTATTCAGACAACGAACCCTAATCAACGTGTAGTTTAGTTCGTTGAGTTTATTAAGTGGCCTTTTCCCGAGCAACATTTTGATCAGAGAGAGTTGAGGGTGGTTTGCAGGGTTCTGCGTGATTTTAATCCATTGCTAATTAATCCCAGCAGTGGATCCCAACCTTTTTGACTTTAAGGCCGTAATGTAAAAAAAAAAAAAAAATTATATTTAGCGCACAGCAATATTTGAAGGCCTCTTGCTTGGAATTTGACATGAAGAAGGAGAATAAAATATTCAGAGAAAATATTCAACAATGGTTCAAATATATTACAGTTGTAAGAACACCACATAAACATCTGAACAATATTAAAAACCTTATAAAAATATAAATCTTGAGAAGACATAAACAATGCTGGTTAACAGCATCCAGATGATCTGATTTAAAACATGAACAAACTATATCATATTTATTAGTTTTATTTAATGATGTGAAAGACTTAAACATTAAAATAAAAAAGTAAACCAGATATGCTTTTTAAATCTTGTGAAGTGGAATAGTTTTTCAGCATTTATTCATCTTTATTAATGCTGCATTTTTGAAAATGAAGATGCTTCATGATGTCAAAGAAGAAACTTTTCATCTACACAGTTCCATTAAGAATCTTAAACATCTGAAGAACTACCTGCTTAAAAAAGTTTATTTGTGACATATAAACATTTTTATATTATGTGAGAAAAGGAAGAGATGATTCTTCAACGAATCTTTGACTTCATGGTTTCAAGGTTGTCCTATGACATCACTGTGAAGAACCTTTTAAATATTTAAGAATGTAAACATATGTGTGAAAGGGTCATTTGTTGTTACTTTTAACAGATGCAACATTTGTTTCTTAAAAATGCAATAGTAAAGATTAATAATATTCAGATGTATTACCTATTGTTAGTTCATGTATACGTTTAAAAAATGCATTAACTAATGCCAACAGATGAAACCGTATTGTAAATTCTTGCCAAAATATTATGATTTTTTAACACATTTTTTGACAATTCTTGTTCTGTTTTATTTTAAAGGGTTAGTTCACCCAAAACGTACCTTTTTTATGAACAGAAATGAACATATTTGGAAGAATGCTTATAAAAAAACAGTTCTTCAATTCCGCTGACGACCAAATTCGGAAAATACTAGATTTTTGTTAGACAAATTATAAGATATTTTGAAGAACGTGGGACATCAACATCTTGAATACCACTTTCATTTTACCTGCTTTGGTCGTCAATGGGGTCCAAAGACTGTTCAGTGACAACCATTCTTCTAAATATCTTTCTCTGTGTTCATTAATCAAACAAACACATGTTTACAGGTTTGGAACCACTGGGTGATTTTTATTTTTGGTTGAACTCCTTTTGGGGGTTTGTTGAGCCCCCCTGTGGTGTTCAGTGTGGTCCATGTAATGAGGTCAAACTAGAGAGCCTGGCTTTTTTCATTTCTTTATAAAATATCTCATCAATCTTTAAAGAGACCAGAACAAGATTCAATCTCTACGATTTTATCATATACTATAAAATTTAATTTTAAAAGGCTTTTTTTTACATGTTTGTTTCACACTCATGAGGTATGTAAATCTGAAACTACAAATGCAAAAGGTGTCGCATTCTTAAGCTTACATGTGCATAAACATCTCACTGAATGTCTTTAGTGCAAATTACAGTTTCTTGCCTGCGGCACACAGATGATGAGAGTGTGAATGCAGACTGAACACATCATTTCCGTGCTCCCACTGTGTTTGGCATGATCTCAAACTGCATTTTGTGTCAGAAAGTTTAACCTTGCAGATGAGGAACAGTGTTCCAACTACCTCCTGGTTGCACGAAGTTGCCTCTGCATGAAGATGCTCGTTTTTCAAGACACGAGGCGAGTGATTGACAGATGGATTCTGAATCTCGCACTGCCAGCCGACACGGCCTCATTATTGAAGTCAGGACACTCAAAACATGCTTTTGCCATCACTTCTACCTTTCAGATGATGGTAAGTGATGTGCGGCTTTACCCGTTCATCAGGTGTATAATGCATAAAATTCCCTTTCAAAATCATTTGTCATGAATTGCAGAGAGCATCTGATTTATTTTGCATGAGCGTTCTCACATTAGACTGGCAGGAATTTGAAAGAGCTTATCTGTTATCTGTTCCCAAATCAGGCGGTATTGCTGGAAAATTGTCCAGTTGGCATGAAGTTCTCATGAAATCCTTGTAGTCTCTGTTAACCTTGAAATTAAGTGGTATTTTGAATTCAAATGATGGCAAATTATTATCAAGTCAATGTATTGAAATATGGAATTATGATGAATTTCTGGGCAGGCGAGCATTTTCATCTGCTAGGTTTTGGAACAGCAGATTCTCTTTCCTGAAACAATAACTGCACCGGGGCGGCTCTACAGTTCAACTATTGTGACTCAGCCTGCAGTCCAACTCTGCCTGTTCACTTTCATATAGATCAAAATAAACCAGAGACAACTCACAGTCCAGAAATCATGACGCTGAACATCGACTCTGTCGCCTGCCGTGCAGCTCACTTCGATCAATTGGCAAGGATCTGAAATATCCTGAGAATAAAAGAAACTGTAATAAGAATATATCTGGCCTGCACTAGACTCAGCGTCATACTTTTGTAAAGTAAGATGTATTTTTTTAAGGATTGGGACATTTAAAGAAGCGTTGTGCCACCTCTCACACCTGGCACATTCCCTTTTTATCATGATACATCATTTAAAAGATATAACAAGAATACACTTTCTACAAACTATCTACGACAACAATTGTACGTTAAGCAGATAGAAAAGCAAACACATTTTTATTCTTTTATGGAAGGTTGGGGAAAAATGAAAAGCACATGATACGATGAAAGCACAATATTAGATTGGAGCAATATTGGTATGATCTGATTTAAGAATGCATTTCATTTTTGCTCTGAGAGTTAAAAGGTTACAGTAAGTCTTACAGTATAAACTAGTCTTATAGTAAATGCCTCTAAGCAGCTAATGGCTTTCCTAAGTCCAGACACCTGAGGACATGTAATACAATCACTGAATGACCTTATCAGGTTGTGTAGTCTTAGTCCACGTCCACTAGAGGACAGAATGGGATGTACTTGCATTGGATAATATTGGCAGGTCCTTTTTTATATCACTTGATTATGCACAATCTGTTATTATACAATTCTGTTTTCTATTATTACAAGCCACATCCAGGAATTTCTGCAACAAAGGTGATTTGATCACATGTGGGATTTGATGATATATACAATATACAGTACAAG
The DNA here is from genome assembly GCA_033220385.1 of Triplophysa yarkandensis. NCBI lineage: Eukaryota > Metazoa > Chordata > Actinopteri > Cypriniformes > Nemacheilidae > Triplophysa > Triplophysa yarkandensis. The sequence continues at coordinate 3,231,905 of CM065660.1, forward strand.
GACAAAACAAGGTGATAGATTAAATATCTGAATTTCGTAAAGCAGCCGTTGTGTCCGACACTACAGCACAAACCTACTATTCCTCATTATTATACTTTTCTATTTCAACTTGTCACTGTTTTTTAAATAGTTTTTGTTAATTGTAGATTACATTTCTTTATTTGTATCTAGTCATGATTTATATTTTTTCAAGGTAATTGTGTTTTTGTTTGACACTGCATTTGCTGTCTTAACAAACAGATAGGCCTTTCTATGTCTTTCCAGTTGTATGGTTGGTCAGATCTATTTTTTGCCAATGACAAGATGGTTTTCTTATCAAGATACAATCTTTCAGATCTTTCAAAGGTGATAGAGTGTATTGTATATGTAAAATATAATGATGGGGAAAAAAGTATAAATGTGATCCAGATACACTTTGTTCTCTGTCATTCTTTCACTCCTTCAGTTATCTGTCTAATTGGATTTAGAAATAAACCTTGGACAATGGCACCTGTGATCCCACATGCAGTATCAGATCTGAACAGCAGATGGACAGAATCCTCATCAAACCCTAATTTATTGAAGTACAGATTTCTAACCAAGTGGTGATTACAATTCAGTCAATACATTATCTAAGTGAATATGTGATATATCTGAAGTTACAATTTGAACAATTAGAAAATGCAAACCACAACTATTTATAACTTTCTGAATCTGATATCTGATAGCTTTGCTAAAATTAGTTGTGATTTATCATACATACAACACTAAAGACTTGTATTGAAATACATATTTATACATCTTGCATTTTTTGTGGAACTATCTGCATCAATAATGAGCTTGAAAAAATCTGTTTCAACTATGAAGGTTTTAACAAGAAAATTATATAGTTAACTTGTTACCCTTTGAAAGGTACTAGAAGATGTTTTCCTTTACAAATATCAAACTAAACATTAATATTTGTGTGTGTGTTTAAACAACATTTCAAAATATTATGAAGGATGAGAACTTCTGTCAATTCTTTCTTCCACAATTTCTACACATTGGTAATTTTGAATAGTCTTACATTTTTTTAAATGTATTTGTCCACTTTTTTATTTGAGAACATCAAATAGACCATCCAGCAGTTATTGTCAGAATGTTTTCATTTTAATCTGCTTTTAATGCTATTTTTTACATTTTGATCTAACATTTAATGCAGGCAAACATCAGGGAAGTATTGTGGTAGTTATAATCATTCTTTTGTGGTGCAAAATGATATGTTTTATATTTCAACTCTTTACTGACATGATGTTTCAGTGCTCTCATATGAATTAATGAACCTATAAAAATGTTTTTCTATTTTTCTACAGTTTTTCAATTTATCAAATCCTTTGTGCTATGCTGACACCTGCTGACATCTTAAGCAGTGATTCAATATTTTCCTTGTTTTAATAAGATTGTCATTCAGTCAAAAGTCCAAATCTTTTCAAAATTTTGTGGAACACTGACAACATTCTCAGATTTGCTTCTCTTTGACAAACACTGATTAAGTAAATCTTCAAACTTTGACTTTATTTGGAAACATTAATTGAATCAATACTTTACTGGAATAGATGTAAAGTACACTGATTTCACATCCCATCCTTTAGTCAACATCTTAGTCCTGGTGTTCAGTGGTTTGTGTCATTTTAGCAAATGCATACGAAAGCCAAATGAGCTTTCACGTCCTGTGCCTCAAACACTATTATTTATGTAATTGTGCATCGTGTATTGATTTGAAGAAATCAATGACAAACACAAACTCAGCATACAGAGTGACCGATGTCTCATGACGGAAATAAGCACTTCTCACAGACACCGGCTTTAAAGTTCAAGATTTGATAAATCTATCTATCTAAGAGATGAAACAACATACAATCCGTCATTCTAATGCAACATTTGCTGTCTGTGCCGCTGGACAGATACTGACCTTGTATGTTAGTTTGATCAAAGAAATTCACCTATCAGATTGAACAGAAATGTGTGGACATAAATGTTTGAGACATACAAGTTCTAAGTATGTATTGGTCCTAAAATGTTTAAATCCATGAAGAGTATGAAGGTGTGAATGAATGTAGATTGAAGAAGAAAAACCTAGATTTGGGTAAAATGATGGGAATTGGTCTTGTCTTTGTTTCAGGATTTAATTTCAAGACTAGTCGAGACCACAAAATGGGGAAATTACACTGAATTGCCGGTTTATTGTGTGATTTATCATTCATGTGATTGGATGTTAAGCTCTTGACTTCATTGACTTGTTTCTTATTTGATTCTTTGGATTCTTTTGTCACTCTTAATGCCATTAAGAGGTTAAAAGAAGAGACTCTTAAATAAATAAGTCAACAAAATCAACCCATACACAAGGTACGTTTGTGTCTAGGTTCTACCTTTTTAACACTAATCTTAAGTATTTTCAGTCTTTTTAATTGTTGCAATATTTACATGCACAACATTTTTTATATGTTACAGAAGGTGAGTGATAAAACATGGATAAAAAAAAACATCCTACACACTTAACATTTCTACACAACAAATCACCCCATTGAATTCTTCTGTTATTATTTAATCATGACATTTTAGTGCTTTGTGGTCTTGGTCTTGACTTGGTCTTGGCCTGTCTTGGACTCAAAACCCTTTGGTCTTGATTATACACTCGTAAACACTCCATTACGACCTTCCTTTAACCCAATCTTCCTTAAGAATCAAAGATATCGAGGAGGCTCATTTTAGATTTTTCCGTCTCTCTGTCATTTTGTTATCGTACGTAGACATGACAAGAGCCGACGAGAGAGCTCATGGCATGTGCGCCTCACAATTCTCTGAATGAAAAGAAACCTAAAGTTCAGGGTGCTAATTGCTGCAGGCAGTTATAGTCTTGTAGCATTACTGAAGATCAATATCGGTCACCAGAGGGAAAGAGAGAGAGAGGCCGAGAGAGAGAGAGAGCAAAAAGGTCTAAAAAAGCTTTGAAATAAATGACCTGCCCAGTCTCCTCACATCTCGCTCTACTACACCGTGTCACCTTCTGACCACCACAGACATGTAAGAAAATACAATCCTATTACCAACAGCTGCATTGAAATGAAATGAGTGCATCAGCAAGCCAATGTGCCTCCAATCGCCATAATCCCAGTTTAGGAAATGACCCTGAACGGCTTACAGAGAAAAGAGAAAATCAATGTGTTTGAGCACCTTCAGACTGTGTCTGATCTGCAGGACGAGAGAGGAGACACAATGGTCGCAAGAGGCAACGTTGAAGAACCCGAGATGCAAAAATCCGACAAGGCCTTACACCACGTCATCCATTTTCTGAGGATGCACTCTGCGGTTCATCACATTTTGCAAACTGTCAAAGTTGAAATACGAACGTCTGATCTTTACAGCATCCAGCCGGAGCATCCGAAATAGCATTTCAGGACCAGATCCCAAAGCAGACGCAGCGGCCAACCTCATTAGCTGTTCCCACATCAGTGAAGCTGACAGTTACGGCCTCTGTTGTCCTATTAGCTGCCTCTAAATCCTGTTTATCCCGAGTTCATCCCAAACATCTGATGTTTTACGATTTCTGCACCACCTAAACGAAACTATAAATCTGAAGCGATGAGAGCTTTACTGTCTGACTGCGGCGTTGTTCCAACAACATATCGGTTTATTTTTCTGGTAATGATGTACATTTATTGGGCCGGGTGAACGGGGATGACAGCTTGCCGTGAGCTGTTATTTTGCGTTTCAGATGCGAATTAGTACAGCGGAATCGATGCTTATTATCAGCCTGCAGACGTCTCAGCTGCGCTCCGTGAGATGTTTTTCCTTCCAACGCTATTCATTATGCATTCTCAGTTAACAGCCAGGGCCATCAAGCATTTTCAAATGCTAATTGTTGCAGTGGGTTCCAGCAAGTCTGTTCTCCACGAAAGTCGCAGTCGGATGCCACTTATCAGTACATATATCGATACAGATTTTTGGGTTGGAAGTTTCGTACACATCCAAAAATGACCTCAAGATCATACAGCAAAATAAAAAATCAATGGACCAAATATAGGACAGCATCCCTTTTAAGTTGTACACACAAACTAGGGGAGTATGTTAAAACAAAGGCTTTATTCGGATCAGAAGTGTTTTCGTTCCTCCGTCCCCTTCTCAAAAAACAAAAGACCCACGCAGCATCCACGGTGAATTGCTAAACAGCACAAATAAATGTTCACACACAATGTTGATTAGATCTCACTTTGGCTCGGAGAAAAGAGAGCAACGCTCAAGAGGATGGGGAGAGATCACTTGGATCATGTTGCTATGACAACGGGGGGAGTGTCAGGTGGGAGAGTGATTAAGGAGATGCGCCGGGGCCACATTTAGAGATGCTCGACATACACAGGGAGACATGAGGGAAGTGATGCAGACATTTGTCCATTAGGCCAACGCGCCAGACAGGACCACAGATCTTCATCACAAACACCTCCTGATATCTATTTGTTATTCATTTCTGCACCATTACCTCCTTGTATATTCAACAATGGGAGGAAACATCTACTTAAGACTTATGGGCAGATATTTGTTTCATTTTATAATATGGTTCAATGTGATGCGGGCGTCCTGCAAAATCTGATTATATTGTTTAGTGTTTTTGACTCATTTTCCTGCTGTAATATCTAAGGGTCAGTGTGTCAAACGGGGGCCTTATGAGTCCGCAAAGTTTGATAAGATGCATAAGACACACAAGTGTCCTTTGGGGTGTTTCCAAAGCTTAAATTGTTAATTGAAATGTCCTTGTTAAAAATATATATGATACAATACTGTATTTAAGGAAAAATACTTATTTTTAAGATTTCAATATAGCAGATTTCACCTGTCCATGGTAAGAAACATCACATTTGCATATGAAATGTCCACAAATAAGGTAGATTTTTTCACATTTTGTCCCTGTTTACATAAGATATACATGTTATAAAAGTATTTTGGATGAATTGTTGATGATTTGTGTGCATCCCGAAGTTTGACGTACCACTGCATCACATAAACTTGTGTTAGCTATAAATAATGTTGCTTTAAATGACATCAAAAGGCCGAAGGGACATCATGTAAGCTTTGGCACCAAGAAAAATGCTGCCAAGTATTGACTCTCCTTTACATTGTTTAATTGTATTCTTTCACACAACCCTGTCAAGAAAATAGATATCGGCTATTTTCCTGACAAAAATAGATATTGTTGTATCGGCTATTTACCGCTTCATTGTCTCCTAGACTATTGTAAGTCGCTTTGGATAAAAGCGTCTGCCAAATGACTAAATGTAAATGTAGATAGGAAAAATGTTTTGCATTATCAATGTAGAGAAAATAATATTTCATATTGAATGCAAGTATGCTTACTGAACAGATTGACCACATGAGAGATCTCCAGCCCTTTTGAGATGAAATTTCCACCCGTCACTTTTTGAAGGATATTTTATTTTGTGTCTGATGTGGAAACATATGATGTGGTTAATGTTTTTTAAAGTTTGTTGATGAAAATGATGTTATAAAAGTGAAAATGGCATCCGTTTTGTAATATGACTTCTGTATATTTTTCAATCAAAACACATTTTCTTGTGAAGAATACCTTATAATGACTTAACACAATAAGTCTTGTTTATTGGAAAAAATCTGAAAGAAAAATTCAGATCTCTTCTTATTTAAAGACCGATTCAAAATTGTTTTCTTCAACATATTGGCAAAAAAAATTGCATCTTGGTTTCACATTTTTTTAATAAGCCATATATATTTAAGATTATTTTTCTCAAAATATTGGCAGACATTTTTAGTTTCTTGTTTTTCAAAAAATTTTAATCAGCCATATATATTTAAGATTATTTTACTCAACATGTTGGCATGCATTTTTTGTATCTTGGTTTCACTTTTTTTTAATCAGCAATTTTTATTAAAGATTATTTTTCTCAACATATTGGCGGACATTTTTTTTATCTTGGTTTCACGTTTTTTTAATCAACCATTTTTATTAAAGATTATCTTTCTCAACATTTTGGCAGACATTTTTTGTTTCCTGGTTTTTTGATTTTTTAATTAGCCATTTTATTTGCAATTATTTTTCTTGCCCCGCTGACAGATGGTTTTTGTGGTTTTATTTAATTCTTTTTTAAAGATTACATAAAAAGACGTTCTTACAACAGATTTTGTTTTAATTATTTAAAACTTTTAATATTTGTAATGAAAAACCACACATATATCTCTAGATGTTTGTCGTGCCATCCTGAAGGCTCATCATAAGCACGACTTGTGGACCGCTGAGGGCTTATAAACAAACACATACACCCACTCTACTACCACCCATACAGAAACCATCTGCTAACATAGTGTGAAACAGGACAAAATGTAACAGATAAGGGTTTTAAGTGTAAATCAAATTCTGCCCTTATAGTTTTTTATGGTTTATTACAGAATGTTTCTAAAAGCAAGAGTAGAAGAACAAGTACAGACAACAAATCCATTATTGCAATTTGACATTAAAGTAGAAAAAAGCCAAAGCACTAATACTATTAGGCTAGAAAAAATATCACATAGCTCTAATAAGAATTCATAAATGCTCCTTTGTATCTTTTATCTTTTCTTGTAGGAATAATCGCATGAAGTCAGAGCTTTAAAGAAAAGCTGAAGATCTGAACTGCATCATATCTTTCTTTTTCCAACGTGAAGCAAGAAAACAAAACAAATTTTTTTTTATAATACATCTTAAATCCTCAAATTTCCACAAGTTTAGACACAAGTTAACAATCCAGCCATTGTCAGATCCTGATACATTTCTCAGGAAAGTTCTAAATGGTCCCCAAAAGATTTGCAGAATTGCTTATATTTGTTTTAATTGTCTTGAATTTTTCAAGCTTGTTCCCTCTAAGAGTTTTCAAAGTCAGTATTTTTTGTGAAGCTGTCATTAAACAAGATTTATTGTCAAAGACGCTGCAGTACAAATACATTTGAATTGTAAATCTTTCTCTTCGAGTTTTTACATCCAACATTATTCTTACTATAGCCAATTGTATAATAAATTGTCATTATAATGTCACATTTATTATTCTTTAACATCATTAGAATAAATCTGTATTCAATTGTATTAATTATACATTTTTAATTTTATTAATTTGAGCTTCCTAAGCTATAAGTTTTCTTTCTCCATCAAACATCTTTCCAATGTATCCATTGAAGAATGTGACATCGGAAAGTCAACCGATTGGTTAAATTATACAGTATGTCTGATGTCACACACCCACACACACACACACACACACACACACACACACACACACACACACACACACACACACACACACACACACACACACACACACACACACGCACGCACACATACACACACACACACACTACAATTATACAGGATGTTCAATATATAGATATATCTATATATGTGTGTGTGTGTGTGTGTGTGTGTGTGTGTGTGTGTGTGTGTGTGTGTGTGTGTGTGTGTGTGTGTGTGTGTGTGTGTGTGTTTTATTCGTTGTTGAAAGTAGCCTATCTCTTGTTTTGGATACATTTTTCAAACCAGTCCCAACAAATTCATCCTTATCAAGTTCCACTCCAAGACACCTTAACAGGGAACTAAGATTTTCTTAATCTGATCTGATGGAAGAAATAATGCGAGGATGAGCTAAGATGTTGGGTATAAAATTAATGTTCATGAGAAAAAAGAAACCTGAAAGGCACGTCACCGTTCTCATCAGTCCCTATTGAAACCTGGCAGGGAAGGATTTGGAGATTTCAGAAGTCAGAGGTTTGTGATGTCATGATTGCCGGGGCTCACATGAATGCTGAATTCGGTCCTGCGGGCCGAGCAGGTGACTCGCATTATGTTCATGGAGGTGCCGTCCGTTTCGATCTGCTTTTGATGTAATGCAGCTGGCAGCTGGTTCTGGCTCGAACGTGGCCGTGTTCCATTATACATGAGCGGACGCATTAACACTATGAACAATGACAGCTCAATCCATAAAAGAGCATGTTGAGCTAGAACTGTACATTAATGATCAGGCTTTAACTCAAAGCTTGCCGGTCCTCTCAGAGCTCAGCAGGAATTCTCTGCTTTTTGAAAATGGATGAATGAACTGCAGGCAGAAAAAAAGACAGTTTTGTGAATATCCTTAAGGTACCTGTCTTGTACAAAGGTATGACTTCATCTATATAATTTCAATCAACAGCCTGACAGTGTGCACGTAATGCAGGAAAATAGGACATTGGAAATGTATGTGGTTCAGTTTTTGGTCTGTATTTTGCTTTCCAGGTGAAAAAGCCAAGATGTATACTCACATTCAGAAATATATAACTTAAAATAAAAATGGAAAAGAGTGCCAACTAGCGCTGGTCTTGCCCACATTTACATTCATCCTCTAGTTTTGTTTATTTGTTGGTAGTACATTGTTTTTTGCATTAATGGATTTTCAATAGACTAGGGCACCTTCAAAGACATGTAGATCTTTGGATATTTCTTTTTTAAGGGACCCGGCTTATCATGAAAGCTCTGCCAATTATATTGAAAGCTTCAGCTGTGCGACCCAAAGCACTCTGACACCCGTCCAGGTCTGTCTGGGGCAGTTCTTGACGCATTAAAAGCTGCTACCTGAGTATTGAGCAGGACATGTTGTTTACACTCGACTTGTAAGAGAATTGCTTGTGAAACCATCTCGCCCTTCATACTGCAATCTATTCACAGAACACAATTCTGTTTAATGGAAATTGACCTTTCTGTTCAGAACTTCAAAAACAGGATAAATGGATATTGCAAGGTACCTTGCGATGTAGAATATACCTTTTTATTATCTGTGGGTTATTTTAACGTAAAATGTATCGAATACGATATATATACTATATGATATAACAAAATAATTCTTAGCTTTACGTTTGTGTTAAATATACCTAAAAATAGCAGCCTTATTTGATTATTAATGAAAGAAACATTTTAGGCCTTTCACCTTTGACCTTTCATGTACAATATTATTTAAATTTATTCAGTTGGCAGATGCTTTTATCCAAAGCGACTACACTTAAGAAAAAACAACAAGCTATTCCTCAAGGTAGGCATTATTCATGAGATGTGCCAGTAATTCAACCTTTCAGATACAATGTTAGGACGGTATAAACAAGTGTACAGACAAAGAAAATGATAGAAAAACAGAGAAGGATTATTTGTAAGAAACAGCAAATTGCTTTCCTTATATATTTAATATATGACATATGATATGTCAAATGATATGTCATATGATTTTAAATAATATCATTTAATATTTGATGAATCCTGAATGTTGATATGATATGATATGATATGATATGATATGATATGATATGATATGATATGATATGATATGATATGATAAGATATGATATGATATGATATGATATGATATGATATGATATGATATGATATGATATGATATGATATGATATGATATGATATATGATGTGATGTGATGTGATATGATATGATATGATATGATATGATAAGATATGATATGATATGATATGATATGATATGATATGATATGATATGATATGATATGATATGATATGATATGATATGATATATGATATGATATGATATGATATGATATGATATGATATGATATGATATGATATGATTTGATATGATATGATATGATATGATATGATATGATATGATATGATATGATATGATATGATATGATATGATATGATATGATTTGATATGATATGATATGATTTGATATGATATGATTTGATATGATATGATTTGATATGTGATATGTGATATGTGATATGTGATATGTGATAATTGATATGTGATATGATATGATATGATATGATATGATATGATATGATATGATATGATTTGATTTGATATGATATATGATATGATATGATATGATATGATATGATATGATATGATATGATTTGATTTGATATGATATGATATGATATGATATGATATGATATGATATGATATGATATGATATGATATGATATGATATGATATGATATGATATTTGATATGTGATATGTGATATGTGATATGTGATATGATATGATATGATATGATAGGATATGTGATATGATATAATATGATATGATATGATATAATATATGATATGATTTGACATGATATATGATATGATATGATATGATATGATATGATATGATATGATATGATAGGATAAGATTTATGATATGATAGGATATGATATGATATGATATGATATGATATGATATGATCTGATATGACATAACATGACATGATATATGATAGGATAGGATAGGATAGGATAGGATTTATGATATGATACGATATGATATGACATGACATGACATGACATGACATGACATGACATGACATGACATGACATGACATGACATGACATGATATGATATGATATGATATGATATGATAGGATATGATATGATAGGATATGTGATATGATATGACATGATATGATATGATATGATATGTGATATGATATGACATGATATAGGATATGATAGGATAGGATAGAATATGGTGTGGTATGGTATGGTATGGTATGGTATGGTATGCTATGGTATGGTAGGATAGGATTTATGATATGATATATGATATGATATGATTTATGACAGGACAGGATAGGATAGGATATGATTGATTTATGATATGATAAATAAAATAATTATTGAGGCATGAAGGAAAAGGATGAAAGTCATGGTGGTGATGGACAGGGTGCAAAGTGGCAGACTTAGTCAAAAGTATTCGCTCACCTGCATTGACTTGCATATGAACTGAAGTGACATCCTATTCCTACTCCATATTGTTCAGTATGATGTCCGTCCACCATTTGCATCTATGAAAACTTCAACTCTTCTGGGAAGGCTGTCCACAAGGTTAAGGAGTGTGTTTATGGGAATTTTTGACCATTCTTCCAGAAGGGCATTTGTGAGAAATTGAGAGCATGGAATAGTCCAGTATGTCTTGAAGCATTCAGATTGAATGATTGAAACACCTGATTTTGATTTTTTGGATGGTTGAGTGATTACTTTTGGAAATATAGTGTTCAAACACAAGTCCAGATATAATAAACAACATATTACCATTTTAGTGAATTTTGACGGCATCAGATTTTGTCATGTCGTAATGTTTTTGCTTTGGTAAAATTCCTTTGGTCTATGTTGTCTTCACATTTCAATTATCCGTTTAAAAGTGAACAGATACTAATATTATCAGCGACTGTGATCCACCTGTTTTGGGTTCCGACGACAATGTTCTCATGCACAAAAATAAACCTCAGTAACAGAGCAATAGCACTAGAATTTCATTGACACAAATATGCCATGCGACCTATATTTTAATACATCTTAGGTTCACAGGTATATTTATATATATATAAATGTAGATTCTTCAACATAAGATAAATTGTGATTTGGCTTCACCTTGGCCAAACTGCCTTTCTCCAACATTGCTCTAAAAACGCAAATCGCCAGTTATATTACCACCAGCAAAAACAAAACCCTGATCGAATGTCTTTGTTCTGCGAAACTCAACGTTTGCACTTTTAAAGTGTTTATAGCTGGAGGCATTCTGTAACCACACGACTGGGGAATGCCAGACTCACTTACCCCAATGTTTTATGATCAATCCGGACCACACCGTAAAGTCTCTACAGTCAAATCAAAGCTGAACGCACTTTAATAAATACAGCTTGGTTTCCATTTTAACCTTTCTTTGATCCATGTCTGGCTCTATAAAAACTGACATATTATGACTGTTTTCCTCTGCATCACTTTTATGCCTCTCGTCTTTGTTTCTATTAGACTCTTGTGAACTGATGGGAGGTCTGTCCTGTTGGCGGGTTTAGCTCGTTCAACAGCTTCCAGGCTTTACTGCGCTCCAGTGAGCTGTTTCTTAGATGATAAACTGACAGGCTCACACCGAACGCTGTGTGAAAAAAGAGTAGCTTAATAAACTCATTACATTACATTGAGCGCTATCCATCAAACACCTGACCTCTGTCCCTCGATGTCTTGTACACTTGTATGTATTACCAGTGTAACAACACTGCAATCTGTAAAAGAGAAAAAAATGTGTCATCTTATTTGTTCAAGGAGAGGGGTCAAACATTTAAATCCCATGGATCCACAAGTATGATTACCCTTGTACGATCCCATCCTCAAATTTAAGAAAAAGTTCAGAACCCGTTTATACACTGAAAAGTTTAAAAACATAAACAGAGAATTTGTTTTTCTTGCTTCTTTATTACATGTTTTTGTTTAATTTCTAATTTAAAATTAGTTTCTAATTTATATTTTTTCTCAGTGCTGTTAAATGTATAAATTGTATGTTTTACATTAGTTTATAATTTATTTAATTGTACTTTAATTTGTATTTCATTTTTATAATCTTATTGCTTTTACTGTACCAATTGTTGCTTAACAACCGGATTATATCCAATATAATATAATTTTGTAATTATTCATTAAATGTAATCTATTACTTTACTGTTTCGTATTACTATAAAAATATTTTGCAGGGATTTTACGGTATTTTTTACTTTTCAGTAGAAAAATAGCAAACAAAAATAAGAAACAACAAAATCTCTAGATTAATCTCTAGATGTTTTAATGTCAAGCTCTCAAGCATCAGTTTTATGTTGTAAGCTGGTTGTCCGCATCTATTCCCAACTGCAGTGCACTGTGGGTAAGGGAAGGAACCGTATCGAGGTGCTTGTTTGGTTTCTGGATCAGAGAGAGGCAGATGGTCCCCACCGTCAGATCTGGACCGTCATCCTCCTCTCCTTGGCAGCAAACCTGACAGACTATGACTCAAGTCGGAGGCTTTGGAATCGCATGCGTGTGCTTGGTTAACTGAGAGTTTCAATGACTAAATTAGATTTGCAATTAAAATTGGAGATCCTGTGAATGAGCAGTCACCGTGAAGAACCCCGGATACATCCGAGAGGCCTGTTAGTTGTACTCTAATGTAACGACTTGTTATTCCCCGGCAAGCTAAAGCCTAAACATATGGAGAAGTTCTCACCCCTGTGTTTTTCTCCCGCTTTTATAGAGGCAAAGGTCTTCTCAAAGATTGTTACAGAGCCTTCTCTACTGCAAAGAACAGGAAACAAAGCACTGTAAGACATCATATAATGGCCGAGTGGAAGAAACCGTCTCTGATGGTAGCTTTATAAAGGTCAGAATTAGTTTCATTGTACTTAAAATTTGTCAAGGCAATCTTTAACATCCTTTAAGAGTATGTCTCTTCATTCAAGTTTATATTGAGACTAATTAAATTAAAAAAGTAAAATTAAATTAAATGATTACTTTAGAAAGAGAAATCATAGATCTTTATTATTTCCTCTAGATATCATTTAAACATTTGCGTATACTGATTTTGAGAAAAAATATCAAAAAATCGCACAAATGCCTCCTTAGAGTTTCAGAAGAAGTCTCCATGTTTCAAACTGAGCTTAAATTTGTTGTAATTAGAGGTCAGTATTATTAAAGATCTAAATATGAACTCAAATATTTCTCAAATTAACTTCAATTTAGAAACAATTAGGCCAAATTTAGGAGGAACGTCAAAGAATAAGGTGAAGCTGAAAATGAAACTCAACGGAGAGCAACATCTGAGCTTCAATATTGTTCTATGTGAAGACACAAAAACACAACTGTATCCTGAGATCCGCAGAATACATGGTGAAATTTCAATAAGTCTTATATAAATAAAGGTTGATGTTTCCTTGAAAATTAATATAAATTAATGTTTGCCAATGCAAATGATTTTGGATAGAATAATAAAATATCAATAATATGTGTGCAAAAATAATACACTTGTAAACACTATATGATGATTCACAAGAAGGAGATTAAATTAAAAATATAATGGTAAAAGACAAAAACTCAGTATTCAATAAACAATGCACATACCACTACGAATGTCTGATGCAAAAATAGAAAAAAAGACATCGATACTGTGTTTATATAACAATACTAACAAGATTCTTCAAATCTTGCCAAAAAACTTCTTTTGATGATAGCATGAGAGTCTGAGATAAGTTCACTGTCACAATATCGCAAACAAGTTCTTGTGTGATGTTACAGATAATGGGATTTTGAAACTGTGCACAATACCGACAAAGAAAAAGTCAAACCTTCTTTACCCTGGAGATGTTACATTTCTTGTCATTTTAGCTTTCGAAGCAGAATACTACACGACTTAACATCAAGCTTTGACTGTGTAGATGTCTGCGCATATAAATCTTATACATCACCGACAATTCAGTCCCAAAAGTTGTTGGTCTTAAGAATAAAACATACACTTTAGAACAACAATATAAAACACACATTAAATGAAATACTCGACATTCTATTGAAAGTGTTTCAGAAAGGGTTCTTTCTCTAACAACACTGTAAATCAGACACAATGCTGTTATGGATATGAAGTCTCTCTGATGCTTGTCACAGCATGATTTTAATTCAACTCACCAGTCTGTGTGTA
>CM065660.1:3246439-3284159 GCA_033220385.1 Triplophysa yarkandensis
TTATGTCATTCATGTCATTACCGGAAGATCCGCAAACCTGTCACTGTGTTATCATGTCGGACTTGAGATCCTCAAACACAAGTTGTTCAAAAGATGGATAAACGTTCCATGAAGGCAACAAATAACCGATCTTTTCCCCTGAATGTTGTATGACACACTGAGAAGTAGGGTGGTCTTAAATTCTGTTAATGTAAGAGTCGGGTGCCGAACGCCTTTCATGCGGAAGCATCAATCAACGTCCAATCTCAAAAATAATGACTTTCCCTGTGATCCTCAGAGCTGTCATAAATCAAGTCCAACTTTATTTTACCCAAAGATTTATCTTCTAATTCAGCTTACCCGTTTAAATTAAATACATATGGTTTTGCTTTCATTCAAGAGGATTAGGCCATTGTTTAAGACAGATGCAATGGTATTATAGTAGGAAAGACAAAAGCATGGTGCATTTCAGCTGATCTTAAAATCAAAACCAACGAGACTGAGAAAAGTGGAACACCTCCCCAAGCTTGTCTGCAATCTCCCAAAGGGCTTCATTTTGTCTAAGCACGAGGTTCTATTTATGCCTTCGTTTATAAGCTTGGTGCAAGTACTCGCAATGGATAACAAATCCTCTGCCAGGCACTAAAATACAGTAATATCAGAGATACGCAGGAGAACATTTGTCTCATCTGTAATTTGGTGCCATGCCCTACTGTTATTGGATGAAAACAAGACTTATTCCATATTATATTTTAATGCCCGGCCCTATAAATAGAACAATGTTCTCTGGCTTCTCCACTCTCCCCGCTAAGATTATAAGCTCAGGTCCATGGAGGTGGACTGTGGATCATGAATACTGACAGGTGAAGGCTGGACTCAGAACAAAAACCCTGAGGGAGCTGTGAGACACATGTCCTATATTCCAATATTTCATACCATTCCCGAATATTTCACCCACCGCTGACTACATTGAAAACAAATTAGGACGTATGAAGCAGAGACAAAATGGTTGTGATGGATTATTTTCATGCCGCACGGGAGTGATGGATGTTGTTCTGCTAGAAGCCCAGAGTCCACAAGAACCACACAGACACCTGACAAACAGACATGTTCTGTACAAGCCTGATCTTGCTAGAGATTTTGGATGCAGGATGGATTTTTTTAAGTGTGTACGAATCCAATACAAAACGACAGTCTGTTGTGATTTCTTTGCTGTGTTCAAAACACATGTTTGTGTTATTTGTGTGCCAAAAAAGAATTGTACGTCACAGAGCACACTCTTAAAAATAAAGGTGCTATTGGTTATTTCCAGATATGCTTGGTGTGAGTTTTGGTTCCACAAAGCGGCTAAAAAGTATTATTATTTCTCATTTACAATCCCTCTTAATACTTAAAAAAAGAGTGCACTCCATGTTAACAGGATCCTTTACTTTTGGTAAACAAAAAAGATATTTGGAAGAATGTCAGACAGTTCTAGGCACCACTGACTACCATAGTAGAACACATTTTAATGGTATTCAGAGGTGCCTTTGAGATGTTTGCTTTTCTCTACTGTTCGAAACCTCTTCTGTGTACAATAAAACCCCAAAATTGTACAACGTTTAATTACATTGCTGTCATTTTTCCAAATACATCACTTTGTGTTCACATCGGCAATGGACATTATACAGGTTTGGAGCAACCTGAAGGTTCGGGTTCACATTTACATTTACAATTTGTCATTTAGCTGACGCTTTAATCCAAAACGACCTACAAATAGTTGACTATCCGTTTAAGAGTGTGGGTGTCAGGTCTTAAAAATAAAGGAATTAGGCAGACCTTTTATTTGTTCAATATTATCTTATGTAAAAATTGTCTTTAACTTCAAACTAAATTTGTTTGCACATGTAGTTTCGGCATCAGCAGGTGTTGCCTCGACCTTTAACACAAAGTGTTACTCTAGACTGTTGTGCTTCTTTATAGACACAGCACTGATGACATTTACCCTATTGCTCTTTTGCCTGAGTCAATTACAGTCACTAAACAGAGAATTATTAAATCTTAAAGATGCCATTTAAGGTCATTTAAATTAATAAGCTGTTTAAAACTTTAATGTCAATATTTTTATTTTTTCTGTCTGTTTTTTGTTTGCATCAATAAAATTACATGTGGTAAAATACATGTGGTAAAATTAACCCACATAAAATATGTATAAGTAAGTAGGTTATGCCATCTCGAACAAAATTTGTGATTTTCAAACGTATCACATTATTAGTTCCGAAAAATATGAAAATATTAAAAAAATGTTTTGCCGTGTTTTCACCTGAAACAACTAAAAAAATTCCTCAAAAACGTGTACATTTAAAAGCTTTGGAAATAAGTAAACGCACGCTTTTGTGTACGTGTAAGTCAAGAAAATAAGCAGATTTACTCAAATATTTCTATTAGAATTCACTTAAAATATTAGTTAATATTACAAATATATATGTTTTTCATTACAACAAATATATATTATATTTTATAAATATTTTTCAATACATTTTACATTACTTAGCACATATATGCAAGTTTGAGAGAAATAAACTGTAATGTATTGATATTTTAATAATTCAATAATTTTAAAACTGAAAAATATTTTAATAAGTTACAATAACTCTGTATATTTGTGATATCCCCAAAACCACCTTAAAGAAATTAATAACAAAATAAAGCATAAATAAGTGATATTCCCTATCAAAATAAAGCCAACAACGCGCGACCCGTTGCCGTCTTCTCAGCCTCCGAGGAAGGATGCAGTTTCCATGGCAACCTGACTCCTCTGCCATGCATCATTTGGTTAAGCGCTCGCACCTTCGCTGTGAAGTGATCTGTTTCACACCCGGACCGGGTGGTTCGTGTCCGACTGCTATAATATCTGATCACACGCGTGGTTTAAATTTCCCACGCGTGTCCCGGTGTCACATCCGGTTCAGCACCGTCGCCTGGCCCCGCTTCTCAAATTTCCTGCCCACACCTTCTCTGTCGTCTCGCCCAGCCAAGTTTGTGTAGAGATGAAGTGACATTCCCACCGCTTTCCACGCACATCCCTCCACTCGCGCGCGCGCGGTCGTCAAGCATCGGACACGGACGCGTCGGGATGCGAACCCATCCTGCGACCCGGCTCTCGTTTTTCCTTCTATGTCGGTGCTGAATTGTACATGTGGTCTTGATCCAAGAGGAGCATCGAGAGCCTGAGAAGATACTGATCTGCATGTGATATCTCTGGACCAGCTGGCATCGGAGGCAGAAGATGCAGCCTGCAAGCAAGCTCTTGAGTCTCACCCTTCTTTTACTGATGGGCACTGAACTCACCCAAGTAGGTTCTAAACGCCATTTTCAGCTCACATTTGGAACTAATGAGTGTGATATGCAGAAAACTGTGCATTATCTGACATGTGTCATGTGACAGATCTGAGTTGTGAAGAACCATCTCAGCTGGGTTCCTCATATCTCAGGCTTAGAGATGGTTAGATGAAGCATTTAATGCCAACTTTCTTGCTGGACTGTGATTTCAGGGGTTATCAATTGTTTCACATTAGTCTTGGATCATTCTGAGTCTGCATGTGGGTTTAGAGATAAAATGCATGTATAAATGCATCTATTTACATTTACATTTAGTCATTTAGCAGACGCTTTTATCCAAAGCGACTTACAATAGCATGTAATGTCTCTGACACTCCACAAAACAGCAAATTGCTTTCTCCATCAACATTGAAGGCGCTTGGAGCATCTTCATCCTCACATTGTGGGAAAAGCCTTTCATGAGTTACTTTGCCATTATTGCTTCGGAGGTTTTCTGTTCAACTCCATAGGAAATGTCCACATGGAGTTATTCAGACTCGCTTCTTTTATGGATGTGATGGATTTAAGATATAAACCTGGCTTATGATAAACAAGATTCAGAGTAGTCTAGATAAGTGTGATGCAAGTGGAGATGTCTTTTAATCTAATGAAACACTTGTTTTATGATTTAAAAATGAAGAATCCCTACAAATAAGATGGAACAAATATCCTGCATTTGTGTGTGCAAACCATTGGATTGAAACATGTGTAAAAACATACATTAGGTTACATTATTACACTTTTAATTCAAATACTGTTTTTTCATGGTATTTAGGGAAGTGCTGAGATGTTAAAAAAGAGGGATGAGAGAGAACAATGATGGGATTGGCTCTTGTTTGTATCTAATCAAATAATACAAAGCAGATTTGGGTGTAAAGTTCTTGTCCAAGACTGGGGAGAACATTCCAAGGGTCAAAATAAGAAAGCAAGCACTGCCCTCTGATGGACACAAGGATGGTCCAAAAAATGCTCACAAAAGCATAATTTTATAACCCAAATAGAGATATAACACTGTTACATTGCATTATGTCACATTTTATTACCCCAAAATAACCAACACATTATATGCATTAAATTCTATAGATATGAAAGGATTGTAAAACATGCCATTAACACATATATACAAGAACAGATGTGCACTATTCCATACTATAATATTCCATTCTGAAAGCCAATGCAAGAACTTTTTTTCTTGTGTTTGCTGTTTTTTCGTGTATGTGCGCCCGGAGGGATGTATGAATATTTCAGTGCGTCTGATGGGAGGGGCACGGACTCGGAGAGATGAGATGGGGTGCAGAATGAGCCTTCGTTATTCGAGCGGAGAGAGAACACAGAGCTACACCTGCGGGAAGCCACACACACATATATAAAGTTCACAGGGAAATGTCCGGGATGTGCGCGCTGGTGACGGGCGCTGATGGGAAGCGCATCTTCAGGAGCGCAGGGTTCGTGCGCGGCTGTGTCCTGGGATGTTTATAATGAAGGTTAATGGGATAAAGAGAAGAGATGTCGGTGCCTTTACTGAAAATTGGAGTGGTGCTCAGCACGATGGCGATGATCACCAATTGGATGTCGCAGACTTTGCCCTCTCTAGTAGGTCTGAATAACACCAAATTAAGCGTGGCACCCCCGGGTGTGCCAGACAGGAGCACCGGCGTGAGTTTCAATATTCTCATCATTTCAGGGGGTTTTGGTGTACTCTAATGTATTATTTTAATTTATTTAGAATATGCAAATAATATATATAACATATATATCATATATCTTATTTTGTAGTATTTAAATACTTTATACAGTGAAAGATGAATTATTCTAACCCATTTTGTTCTTGCCATGGTATAGTCATATCATTTGCTATATGTCCCATATGTATTTATGTTTCATAATGTCATTTTAAGTGTGTTATCCCGTAACATAAGTGTGTTGGCACATATGTCATGCCACTGCCCATGTGGACCATCACAAGGTTTGGTTTCAGTTGGATGCTACACCGGTCATTTTTCATATTTGATATCAATTGTTCCCATGCTGAAACAACATTTCATTACTTTTTAGATAATATAAGCTAAACGGTGTCATCTGTCAATGTAAGGTATTGTTGAATAAGAGTGATGGCTATCCCAAAAAGGAACATTTTCTTCTAACCTGTGTTTCTTTGTTTGGTTGAACAGAGAGAAAGACATTGGGAGAGATGCTTGTAACCTACAGTTCTTGGAGCCGATCGACAACTATATAGGAGCTTGTCTCGGTCCTGCTTTTATCAAAATACCTCATTGTGTTATCGACCGAAAGAGAATCATGGAGATATTCCCCACCATGGTTGTCATTGGCATCCAGGAACTGATTCGTTACAAGCATTCAAGCATCCACATTTTTCTCTGTCCATCAGAATAAAGAAAATTGTATACAGGTTTGGATCACTCAAAGGTGAGTCAATGATCGAAACGTTATTTTTAAGGGGACAAATTCTTTAATATAAGTGTTGAGGAAAAACAGAGAATGGATTAGGTGTCCATGTCAAAGTCAATGTCACCTTTATCTATATAGGGCTTTAAAGAAAATACATCGCATCAAAGCAGCTGAACAACATTGGTTAATAAAACAGTGTGTCCATAATGCAAAAAGAGTTGATGTTGTGGGATTCTTTTTAATGGTTTTCTATATTATGCTGCAAGTGAAAATGTGCAAAATGTGTCTCAGTGGGGAGATTATTGACTGTTGAATGTGTTTGGATTTTACCTCCATTAGTCTCCTTGAAGAACAGAAAAAATGCCTTGCACAATAAGATGAATTTGTGTGTGTGTGTGTGTGTGTGTGTGTGTGTGTGTGTGTGTGTGTGTGTGTGTGTGTGTGTGTGTGTGTGTGTGTGTGTGTGTGTGTGTGTGTGTGTGTGTGTGTGTGTGGAATGCAAATCCCTTGTATGTGTTTTTGAATTTTTCACTAGTTTAATATTGTGGTAAGCTCAGTCCAATACAAAAAGATTGTCTTATAATCTAAATTCAGCATTACGAATGCACCAGATATGCGAATAAATTCTTCATACTGAATAGAAAGCGCTTTCGGACGTCACTTGCTATGAATATGGATTATTCATTAGATTACTCAGGATTAGGACGAGGCATACGGAAACCCTCACTCTTCCAGATGGCTCTTTTATGTAAAGCCACTGGGTCACAAAATCCCTCTTGATGAAAGACCATTTCACATCAAAGCACCAAGTATAAAAATCCATAAAAATGATATGGCCGCATATGACTGCTTATACACGGCTCAGTTCCCAACAGACACACAGACAAAACGAATACAGACTGTCAGGAGATGTAACCTTTTCAAAAAGCACACACTTCACAAGGCAATTGTTACAAAGCCACCTTCCCTGAAACAATCTTTTTGCTTCGACTCCGCTGACCTTTCTTCTCTTTGTTCTGCCCCTTGCCCAGGTGCTGCCCGCTAACCCCGAGGACTCGTGGCAGGTGTACAGTTCAGCGCAAGACAGCGAGGGCAGGTGTGTGTGCACTGTCGTGGCCCCTCAGCAGACCATGTGCTCGCGCGACGCCAGGACCAAACAACTGAGACAGCTCCTGGAAAAAGTACTCTTACACACCCACACAACGACGCGACGAAAGAATAAACGCATCACTGAGTTCTGTCAAAGTCCCTTTAAACAGGGCTGTCACCCAAGTTCTTATGTTTTTGTTTTTCTCTCTCACAGGTCCAGAACATGACCCAGTCAATCCAGAATCTGGATCAGAGGACCCAGAAAGACCTGCAGTATGTGCAGAGAATGGAGGTTCAGCTTCGAGGCCTGGAAACCAAGTTCAAACAAGTGGAGGAAAGCCACAAGCAGAACACCGCCAAGCAATACAAGGTATGTCCCATGTGTGTTTCACGTATCTTTTGTTTGTTTCATTTCCGCAAATCAGAAAAATATTTTTTCATTTATAAAAACGATTGCTTATTTTGGTTATACTGTGAGACTGTAAAATGGTTGTTAACCATTGCACTTATCAAAAGATGGGCACCAGCATCGAACGGATTGCTTTATATACAGTCGTAATAAAAAAGCTCGCTTGAAATATCAGTTCCAAATTATGATTTTCTCACATCCGTGATCAGTTTTATGATATGATTCATCTCG
The DNA here is from genome assembly GCA_033220385.1 of Triplophysa yarkandensis. Lineage (NCBI taxonomy): Eukaryota > Metazoa > Chordata > Actinopteri > Cypriniformes > Nemacheilidae > Triplophysa > Triplophysa yarkandensis. The sequence continues at coordinate 3,253,917 of CM065660.1, forward strand.
TCGACATCATAGCTACCTTTACTTTCCCTCTTAGTCCGCTGGCTAAGCACGTCAATTGATTCTGCATGCCAGCAAGGGTATTATATCTAAATGAGGATGCGTCAAAACAACATGCAAAGTGTGATTAACAGCGTGTGCTGAGCTCTCAAAATGGATGGATTTTTATTTAGATTAGTCTGCAACAACCATTTGGTTGCAGTGGCATGCCCTCGCATGCAGGGTTTAAACTGTTGTATGTCAAACAGAATAATTCGATAAGGAGCGATGCCGGCTGATGCTTGTGGCTCTTGTTCCTTGAACAACTAAGAAAACATTTCAAAGGATTTAATGGGTCTGGCCTTTTAACACCTTATATCAGATATTTGGATTCGAATAGTAGAAAGGTCATACTGCACCACTGATGATATACAAGTCCACTTCGGACACTCAGAAAGAGAATCTATTGAATAAACATCAAAATTGTCTAACAATTGTTTTACTTTTATAACCAAACCCACCCAATTATCAAGAAAGTCTAGCCCAAAAATCAAAGTATACATGAGTTTAAACATTCATCAATAAAATACATATTTGGTGGTTTGATATGCATTAGAAACCTCAACTAGACCCAATCATGGCAAGACCTGCAAATCTGTTAAACCACTGCTCCTTACTGACAAAAACGTCTTCTGTCAAATCATTTAGCCCTACATTTAATGTATGTGTCAAAATGCCCATAATAAAAAATAACATTTGGAAATGCGGGCGATTTTCATATACAGTTTGACACAAATTGTATACATTGAGTTATTATACTAGAAACTACAAATTTTCACAGTGTCGAAAAAGTAATAAGAAAATAATACCAAAATATACAAATTCATACATATTAGATGGTAATATCAATGTACAGTTTTTTCTTACGCAATATGCATATGCAATATGTTGTGCATTCCCAATTATTTTTCACAGTGACATTCACTTTCAACTATTTCATTATGATTATTTGCATATCTGCAAATAATTCAAAGCATGTTTGTTCGTTTAATTGTCTGTTAGTTCATTCATTGCAGTCATCTTAAGATAAATGTGTTGTTTTCTCTATTAGAAAGGCCAGCGAGTTAGCTACTCAACCGAATTTCATTTCTTTGCTTGCAGGGCTAACTTTATGAGTTAAATCAAAGCCGCTGAGACTGAAGAGCAAGTTCAATCCCATTGTTATCGACTGGTCAACTGAATATTTGCAACATTTAGTTTATATGAAATATGAAGCACCTTCCAATTCTGTTTGCAGTCTTTTGTGCATGCCACTATTGCAGGCCTTCATGGGTAGATTTTCTTATGTTATGCTAATCATCTCCATGTCTTTCCATGACCTTGGTTATGCATATTTGGAAAAAGGGAAACTGTTGTTGTGTGTATAAGCATGTAACCCTTTACACATTGCATTTACAACATTGAAAAATAAAGAGTTTTTCAAATTTTTGCTGGTGTGCTGAGAAGTTGTTTCACGATACGCATCATACATGTATTTGCCAGGCACATTCAGCATGATAGACTATAGCGGCGCAGGGCAAGACAGGTGTTTGGACCAATCGTTGCACGCATGCCAACTGAACCAAGCCTATTTTAACCTTTCAGGCCATAAAAGCGAAAATGGAGGAGCTTAGGCCAATGATTCCAGTGTTGGAGGAATACAAGGCCGATGCAAAATTGGTAATGCAGTTTAAAGAGGAGGTGAAGAATCTGACGTCAGTGCTAAGTGAACTGCAGGAGGAGATCGGAGCCTTTGACTACGAGGAGCTTCACAACAGGGTGTCAAATCTTGAGGAGAGGCTCCGTGCATGCATGCAAAAATTAGGTAGGATGAGTTTGAGCACAAACACAAACAACCTCTCCATTTCATTTCAAACAGACCCGCATTGGATGCGTCCAAGAGGACACATTGCATTTTTCATGACATGCAAACGAGCACATAGCGTTAGTTATGAAAATGTTTTTGATTTTTAGTTTCATAATAATAATATATTAATTATATACATTTAATAAAACATAGAAAGCATATTTGTTCTGATGAATCAGTAGATGAAATATTGGCTCATTCGTTTGATTTGCACTTTGTCGTGAATAGAAGTACAAAAACAATCAGTAAAGTCATATTAAAGCCCCTCGCCTAGTCGCAACCCTAAACGTAACATTACAGGGATGAAAGCAAATCGTACTGGAATTAGCCACTAGTCATAAAAGTCATAAATCCCAGTAATTGTGTTTTTGACAACCCAGTGTCATCAAAAAATGTGAAATAACACGACTTTTATCTTTCAATTGGCATGTCATACATACGTCAACTAAAATTTTTATATGCATGTGATACGCAAATTATTCCCATTTACTGTAGTGGAGAGTGGATGCATCCATATAATGGCTTCGTAAATTGGGAATTTTAATGCTTTAAAAGACATTTTGGATCACCTTTCCCCACTCCTGACTTAAACCAAACCCTAGTCTTTTAAACTATACGATATCTCTGTGTAATCAGTTTTAATCGATGAAGATCGTACTGCAGGAATGAACACAGGTGAGTCTCAATCCAAAGAAGTTTGGCAGACCATTCTGTTTTATTACGCATGCAGATGTAACGACGTGATCAGTCAAAAGACACACAAGAGCCAATGGAATTTCACCATTATTGACATAAATTGTACGGATATTTGACATTTTAGAATACAGAAATGTATATGTTTCATGCATTATCAAATCAGAAAAATAGTACCACCGAACAAAAGAATTAATGTTTTGGGTGGGGGGGGCACAAAGGATGTACCCTACACAAAATGGCACAACCTGATTATGCCTAGTGGTTGATATACTGAGGGAAAAATATTTTTTACCCAAGGACAACAAAACGTAAGCCTTAACCCGACCCAAACTCCAACCCTACCCTTAGTGAACCCTAAAATCAGAGGGAAATTATAATTGAAATCAATCATATTGAAGCAGTTAAACCCAGTTGTGACTTAAAAGAAACTGTACACTTATTCATGAAATCCGATTGATTGATGTTGTTCTCAAGTCAACATGATGTTGCTCTGAGGAAATCAAGAATACAAAATCGCAAGTGAACAAAAAAGGCCTTACAGAACCATTGCTCTATATGAAAGCAAGTATTTTTCTGTTCTATCCTTTTCATATTTAAAATACCAGCTAAGTATACCATAGTTAGTCAACAAGATGCACATTCTGTTCAATTCTGTCATGTAATTGAATTACATTAATTGTGTATGTGTGTGCTTTTTAAAGATGCGTTTCAGTCTTCAAGTCGTACTTGAAATTTAAAGGTTGGGTTTCCAACTTTATATAGACGTTGTTTATGTTCAAATCAACCACATCCGTCACATTTGCCAGGGCTCTGCATGATTCTGCTATGGCCGTCCTGTGCACCTTACTTCTAACTGGCTACAAGGTAGTTTTGGTGCTTTGGCCGACTCATCCATCTAAAGCGTAATTTGGAAATTATTAACCCCATCTTTCAGACAAAACTCTTAATGTATAGCGCTACAGTACAAGGAAAAAACATCACATGCAAGATTTTCTTCAACAAGTTTTCCTCTTTGAAAAATCTTCAATCAAAATGTCAAAGTTGGCACAGATTGGCACAACAGTTGTTGCCTTATTCTGATGTGAGGAAAGGTTGGAAAAATGTGACTAATGAGAACCGGCTGTGCTCACTTCTTTAACTTTAACTTTGGGTACACCTGAAACATGACATGGAGTCATGCTGGCGTCGCAGTTAAACTGGAGAAAATCCTGAAATTCAGCATGACAAGCAACCATCTCTGATCCAGCGGGATCTTCTTTCCACATAAAACTTCTTTCCCTTCAAATTGAAATGTTCACAGCCATCTTAATAAACTTTCAAGTGGTAAAATTTAGGTCAGAAGAAACATGTGCTGGGAACAATAGAGACTTACTCTTCTTCTGGAGAGTTTATTTTAGATTCAGTCGAAACACAGATTCAGTTCTCATGCATAATGTAAATGCGGCCCTGCTTTTGATTGATTAAAAGAGGACGGCAATCTGGCTCCGACGCTTTTATAATAAATACCAAGAAAGAGCTGCGGTCTAAAGTTCTGCATCGAGCCAAAAGCTACCAGCAGTGATAAAGAGGGCCATCTAAATATGATCATGGGATTTCATTGAAAGATTATTGCTCCCGGTACAGTAATCTCCTGACTGCATGAATTCCTAATGCTGGGAAGTTAAACCCACAGACGAGAGACAAGGCCCATTGATAATTTGCAAGACATGCATTCACCAATATAAATAAGGTGAGATATGATAATAAGAGAAAGCCTGTACTAGATATTCGCTGACAGTGCTTGATTTATTTTTGGGTAGCTTGAGCAGATTTAGTTGTGTCGCTGTAGCTTAAGAACTATTTAAAACGGGTTGAAATAAATATATATACTATCTGTCTTGTACTAGTGAAGACAAAAACGTTATTTTAGTATTAAAAGATGTTATTTGGATAGCCGATTTCTTCTTCAGATGAATGTCAAGAACACTGTGTCGACACAGTGAATAATAAAAACTGTGTGTGTGTTAATATGTTTTCCTTCACATTTATGTAACTTTATGTTACAAGCAGAATAAAGTGAATGTTTGTTATCAATTCCATATACAGTTTACAACATGAACAAACGTAACTGCGCATGCACGCTTTTGTTAGATTATCTCTAAAAACAAGAAAAAGAAAAAAATAGTATATAAGCAGGATTTAATTATGTCTAGACAGTATGGATTTTGGATTAGCAGGAGAAGAACTGTTACTTGCCTTAACTTAAATGCAACAAAGTAATTCAATCGCAACAACGAAATGCAACAAAATATTTACTGAATGCAGTTCTTATACAATAAAATAGGAATATCAATTAAATAATACAGAGTTTTATGATTACAATAACAAACGAAGAGCTAAATTTGTTATAATATAATATAATATAAATAATGGATAAATTTGTGTCAGTGTGTCGGATGAAACCGTCTTTACACCACAATTTCTATTATGCAGATTGTGACAGATTAATAAACCAAAAGACTGGCTGCCAACATATAATTTCCCTGACATCAATTAAACTGTTAAGTAAAATAAACAGCTTTATGAAATGTAGGATACCTTATTAACGATGCATAGAGACAGTCAAGACTGTTACGCAGGGTTGCGACCTCAGCGTTTCGCATAATTACATAATTGGGTTTAAACACATACTGCCGTGCATATCATACTAAAAACGGTACTTGACTATATTACACGCTCCACACGTGGTAATATAACAGCCTGTCCCAGATTATTAAACCAACGTTTGGCCATCAAGTGTTTTAACGATTGACCAACTATGCCAAATTTGGAACTTACTGTACATTGTGTGTCATAAAATATCTGTTATGTAGGTTATGTGTATAGGGAGAAAAAATGACAACCCATTCAATCCCAGTGGGATTATAGGATTACACAGGCCGGTATTTGCACTTTATGAGTTATCATATAGTGTCATGCATTCAAGGACTTAAATGTCGGGTAAACCCTGAAGTACATGCTGTACACTATTCCATATCAACTTATTTTTATATATAATAAAAAGTCATGGGTTTAATTCTCATAGACTGATCAAATCCTTTGTATGGGATTACATTGAAGCATCCATCAAATGCTTTTAACTGCAATACTTGACACGTGTTTGGGCAAATGACATCAAGCTGACTTTTCTTAAAAGCAGTCTTGACCGCACAAACTTATTATAAGCTTACTTTTGTGAGTCAGGGATAAATAAGGTAAACAATTTAACAATTTGAAACAATTTATATACATGCGTTAATACATTTTAATATTGCAGCTCTAAATGCCAAAAAAATCAGGGTTTCAATATGATATAAACTAAAAATAAGGAAATGTATAAAACAGCAAGGTCATTGAAATTTAAAACAACCCATTCACCACAACCAGCTCTGCTGAGGCTTTATATAAATCAGCACAATAATGATCGCATTTCACTGTCAGGAACAGAATATTGGAAAGATATCACAGGAAACAGAGGAGCAGCTAAAAATGGACGTATCCGTTTAAAAAAAGGCAGTTGCTGTGGCCCAGAGGACTGCCAGAAGTGCACAGCAGGAGACATAGAGGAGAGAAGTGTGAAAGAGGGGCTGTGGCACTGACGATTTTTTAAATGAGAAAGAAAAGAGCGAAAGGTTATAAATGAGAGGAATGTGTATTGGCGTGAATCTTACAACACTGCAGACATCCGCACAAGTTATGCTTCATTGAGTCCGTCAGACACTTTGTCAAACAGAGAGTATGAGAAATGTACTGATGCCTGCAATATCTAGCCTGAGTTCATAAACCCGACAGAAACACATACACAACTGTCAACCGCATTAATCAGAGGAAAATGGTCAAGCTCAGGTGCATCACTTACTCAAGTGGAAGGAAAACAGGGATTGTGATCCAAAAATAAAAGTCTAACAATGTGAGGACCATAAATTAATATGCAAACGTTTACCACTAGATGATGTGTTGAATGTGTTTTTCTTCATATATGGTTTACAGATGGTGACGAGGTTGTTTATAGATTTTTTAATTTTATAAATTAAAATCTTTTCTTTTTATTGCAATCAAATAAATATTTGTCCTAAAATTATTGTGAAAAAACTAAAAACTTAAATTTTGACTTAGAAATAAATAGTTAGAAATGATTAAAGTACCTGAACTATAATTATAATTAAAATAATGGAAAATAAAATGATGTATTATATAACAACATAAATATTTAATATTTAATAGTAAAATGACAAAAGCATATTACAGAATGGCAAAGAAATTCCTAAAAATGAAAGAAATTTAAAACCAAAAAGATATTAATGAAAACTAAGAATCAATAAAGATCAAGAACATTTTGACACAGCAAAGTAAATTTAGTTCAAATATTTAGCAAAATTATACTTTATATAAAAATTAATAACACGAAAAATACGAAAATTTTACTATTAAGAATTTTTAATATGGAAAAACATTTTTTGTCAAGTGGTAAGAAGAGGTCATACAGGGTGAGTAAATAATAAAATTGTCATTTTTTTGGCACACTATACCCAAAAGTCCCATCCTGATAACCTTAATTTATGATTGTTTCACCAGCTTGCGGAAAACTGACAGGAATAAGTGATTCCGTAACCATCAAGACCTCTGGATCGAGGTACGGCTCGTGGATGACCGATCCTCTTGCTCCTGACGGCGACACAAGAGTAAGTCCATCAACCCGAGCTGGATGTGTTTTTCTACATAAACGAATAGCATCCGCATTGTTCTGCGTAGGAGAAATAGCTTTAACCACAGCCCGCCCTTGACTTTAATCACGAAAATGCCTTCACTTCATCTTATCAGGCCTCGCTCTGTCCCCGCAGTGTATTTTCTTGAAAACAGGCCAACAGTGTGGTTTATTAAATTACCACCACACATTAGGATGCAAATGATAGGTGTAAATTTTGCAAGATTTCATTAGTGTGGCAGCAAAGCCATTCCCAGTAAAGCTGAATGATGCCTGTTAATTCTTCTGTCGGTGTTTTGCCCGCACAAACGCTGATATACTAACAGCTTTCATATCTGATATTCAGTGCGAATGACTTAAATGACTTTTTTTTAGGTCCACGAACATGATTCGTGACAATTTTCAATTTCTTTAACACTGTTCAACATATGTCAGTAGTAAGTATGCAATTCAGCAACTAATGCGTGATCCCATCATACATCAATGTTACAGCTGTAAAGAGGAGGGCTGAAGGTGAGACTGTGTGAGCTCTTTGGAGTGGATCGATACACTTGAAAAGCCCAGAAACAGAAAAGCATCTGGCGTGCAGATCTGTCTATGCTCTGAATGATTGATGAAGGGTCAAAGAGTTGCCCTTGCGGGACGCCACTGATAGACTTAGTGTGCAACTGCTATACATTTTGGCGGTGAAGACTTACCGAACCGGATCAGACCATGATCATGACCATGCATTTCATAAGCATTTAAATCCATTATGTTGCACTTGAAAAATTGCCATTTGTTGTCGTAAGTAATAACACGGATCCTCATGATTCCGTCTTAACTACCCATAGCAGCCATAATGCAGCACACTTCAAAACCAAGACTGCGCAACATTCTTTAAAGTATTGATAGACATTTATTTTCCACCACCAGGTTTGGTACATGGATGGTTACCACAACAACCGCTTTGTCAGGGAATACAGATCCATGGCTGACTTCATGTATTCCGACAACTTCACCTCACATCGTCTCCCTCACCCCTGGTCGGGCACAGGGCAGGTGGTCTACAACGGCTCCATCTACTTCAATAAGTTCCAAAGCAACACCATCATCAAATTCGACTTCAAAACGGCCACCATCAGCAAATCGGGTCAGCTGGATTATGCCGGGTTCAACAACCGTTATCACTACTCCTGGGGCGGTCACTCAGACATCGATCTGATGGTGGACGAAAGCGGCCTTTGGGCCGTGTACGCCACCAATCAGAACGCTGGAAACATCGTCATCAGCAAGCTCAACCCGTCGACGCTGCAGGTCGTCAAAAGCTACACCACAAACCATCCGAAAAGGAGCGCGGGCGAGGCCTTTATGATCTGCGGGACTCTTTACGTCACCAACGGCTACTCAGGAGGGACGAAAGTCTACTACGCTTTCCATACCAACTCGTCAACTTACGAATACATCGACATTCCCTTACAAAACAAGTATTCCCATATTTCCATGCTGGATTATAACCCCAGGGACAGAGCTCTGTACGCATGGAACAATGGCCACCAGGTTCTGTACAACGTCACCCTTTTCCACGTCATTCGATCGGAGGAGCTCTAAGCGTCCAGAGAACGACACTCTTAGTCCATATGTGATACACAGTAGCACTGATGGAATTTATTACTGAAAAATAGAGTATAGCCTATTGATCGTTCAATAAAAGAACACATCATCATGTATCAAAAGTAATAGTTGCCAAAAGATCTTTTTTTCAGTTTTTTAAGACTATCAATGCTTAGTCTAAGCTTTCTCTAGGCTAGATGATCGTGCTGGGATTTTCTTATCAAGTTCTTGTACAGCTTTATCTACTGACGTGACCCAAAACACCCTGTTAATAGGGGTAAAGATGTGCGATGCAAGAATTAGGTTATTTAGCTACGTAGTCACGTCCTTTGTATCAAGAGCAATCTAAACAACCGACATTCACTAAAGATCAGAAGGCACTGACTGTTGGAGACATTGTGTTGAACAACCGCGGTGTGTTGTTGTGATTGTATGTAGATTCTGACATTCATCAAGATTTGCATGGAGATTTTTAGCACCAGGATTCACATGATTGTACCTTTTGTTTTGCAGTATTTTTGTCTGTGAATAGGAAATTAGATTAGTAATGCGTTCGCTATCCTTCCTTCATGTTTACTTAGCGGTATTGGATTATTTATTATTTATTTTTTTCAATCTGTGTTGAATAAAGTGACTTACACAGTTGGACGGATTGTACGTTAAAGAAACTGGAAGTATACATTCATATCTAAATATATATATATATATATATATATATATATATATATATATATATATATATATATATATATATATATATACACATATTTATAGGTTGTCAAAAAAAAGAGTGAAATGAAAATGTTACAAATGTATTTACAAGGTAGTATTCTTCGACTGTGTTATAAGACGGCTTTTGTGTGTCTTAGAAGAAATAGACGGCGCCATCTGAAACTGCTACGCTTGCATCTGTGTTGTACTTGCGATGTGATTCATATCAATAAAGCCAGTCTTTATTTAACAAGTGAAAAGAAAATCAATATTGTTCAACGAAACCTTTTTGTATCATTTTTTTATATTCGATAAATAATATTTTCCATGAAACAATATTTTTATGAATAATGAACAGCAGGTAAGTGAAATGCTGAAAGTCGAAAAGCAACCAACTAGTGCAAAGAAAAATAGGACCAGTCTAAAGGTGCACATCATTGACAGCCCATATTCTTTCTCCATGGCAACGGGGGTGGAAAGTGATGACCTCATCTCTTTGGCTGTGGTGAAACAGCTGATCTGGAAGCAGTGGGACATGCAAGACAGGGAAACTCATTAGGGCCTCGGCTCTTGTCTAAAGTCTCCGTCAAATTGAATTGTCTGCACTTAGCAATCGCATGTTAAATTCAAGCCACCGTGACTGTTGAACAGCCGTTCACTGAAGACATCAATGACTGAGGGTGCTTTAATTTAGTCGATTTTTATTCATTGTTCATCTCTAGGTTGCCATCAGGCTAAGTGAAGTTTCAGCATGTTTTAATATCTCATGTTCATCCTGGGTTAGAAAAGTGAAACAGCAGCAGAACGGCCAATGTTTTTTCCTTCAATTCCCTCACATGGTTGTCCTCAACCATCCGTGCAGGGTTATCTTTGTTATTGCCTTTAAAACCATTTCATTGAATTACACTGAAATGCTTTACTACAGACAGTTACATCATTCCTGCAAATGCAGAGATCATGTTATACCGTATTGAACCTCACCAAGCGGTCAACACTGGCATGGACCTTTTAGCACCTGCTGGTTGATGGCGTAACCAATCCATCTGGTTTCAAAAAGCATTTTCTGCTTCAATGACTACTCGAAGGTACAGAATCTATGGATTGTGATACATGGCAACCAACAAACAGAATGTCATATGCATAAATAAACACTTATGTTATCCAAAATCTGAATATGATCCTTGGAGGTACACGTATATAGGACATCCTATTATTGATGAAAATGTGGTTTTTACCCAAAAATCATAAATGGCCTAACTGACCTTCTGCTAAATAAAGAGGTTTAACTGGATATGGGATTTTCTGACCTTATGTTATATTTTCAGCTCCTGAGTAACAGAGCAGACTGTAATATAGATAACATTTGAAAACATTTTGGATGACCAAAGTCAAGAATTGCAAGACTGCTTAAAAGTGATATGGCTTTTCCACCAAGTACTTGTGTGTTTTACTCTGGTTCTCAGTATAGTACAAAATATAAAGTAAAGGTACAGAAAGAAAATCCTAAAATCTTTTAATATTTAACAGAAGAAGTAATTGAGTATTAGGGTTTCATGCATTTACATTTTGCTTACTTACAAGTCCAAATCTGTAACCACCGGACCACAATGTCAACCCAATTGATTTTTTTTACTTAAAAAAGACAAAACTACATCCCATGGATATGAAATGTACCCACGATTATAGAATGACCCAAAGATATTCCGAGTAAGGTCCTGTGCCCATATAATGGGGTTCATTTCGAAAAAAGATTCTTGTGCATTATTCAAATGAGAGTCAATCAAGTTTAAAATGGCATTAGGGTGAGTGCATAATGTAAGATTAAGCACTTTACATTATTGATATCAAATGACATTACAGCAGAAAAAAATTGCTAAAAAAATCTGGTTGAGGAATCCTCCAGATCCTCAAAGACTGCCTTCTTATCCTGGCACATGCAACTTCCAGTAAGATGAAAAAAGATGTAAAAAGGAAATTTCTCCTGGTATTATTGACCTTTTGCAATCTAACCAGCTTTGTTAAAGATTAAATTAGATTAAATTAAATGGGTGTAATGGGAATTAAACAGATTTCACACAATGACCTTTAGAGTGTTGCCCTTGACCTGTCACTCAAACTGAATTAATGACCACAGATGGGCAAGTGATGGGCGACCGTTCATGTTCTTGTCATGACAGTGAGTAATGTTACGTAACATCCTCGTCTATTCAGAACAACGATGAACCCAATGTAATTCCTCATGTAGGGCATAATCTGTGAACCTTTAAAAACACTTTTCTGTTCAGACCCTTTACTAAATGTATTCAGCTTGTTCTTCAGAGAAAGCAGAAAATCGTCTGCTGGCCCAGTTATAGGACACCAAATGATGGATGTCTGAGCGTTGCGTTGCTCATCAGGATCTGAGACAAGGGGCCAGTGGGGTTCTGTCTGTCCCTGTGGACGACCTAAATGCGCACTTATCTTTTTAGCTACAGCATCGGCATTCTTCCTCTTCAGCTCCGCTTTTGTTCTCTCTCAGTTCTTTATACAGACGGGTGGCGTATACCAAAAAACCAAAGCTATATCCAGAATGCTTGAACCATTTTTCTGTTTCGCTGTTCTGGTGCTTTGTGGCATCTTATATACAAGTGACATATATTGTATGTACCCCAAGCGGGATACAGTTTTGGTAACCTTTAACAAATTAAAATATAAAAATGTATGATATAGATTGGGCATTTTACATCTTTGAATTGAGATCAATTTCACACCAGTAAGAAAGCTTTTACTGAATAACGGCATCGATCTGTGCCATAAAGGAAATAATAATAACCCTCAAGTTGTTTCATACCTTTTGAAATTGTGTTGTTCTGCTAAACACAAAAGGATATTTAGAAGAGTGTGAGAGACCTGGGCATTAAGACGTCCTATATATTAGGAAGGGAAAACAATTTTCCATTGTCAGTGAAAGTGCCCTAAAATGTTGTTTCCAACATTCTTCGAAATATCTTTTGTTGTGTTTAGCAGAACAATAACAATTATGCAGATTGAAGTATTATAGATCTATAAAGGATGACAGGGGTTTTTGATGCAATATAATGCTGTGTGAGAGACCTAGCAAATCTTCTACATGCTGACCACAGTTTGCATTTGGTGAAACAATGAGATGAAAAGCTACTGATGGAAAACATTATCTTGAAAACTAAAATAATGGTCCTAAGTCGCCGACTGTATTTTTACTGTACAGCTAAAAGCAGCTATAACAGGAGCTAATGGTCTATCTTTTGAACTGAGTACATGACCAAGTCTTATACATTATTTAGCAGATGTTTCGTACCAGCTGCACAATATTAACTTGCTCTCTCTCTCTCTCTCTCTCTCTCTCTCTCTCCCCCCCCCCCTCTCTCTCTCTCTCTCTCTCTTTCTCTCCCTCTCTCTCTCTCTCTCCCTCTCTCTCTCTCTCTCTCTCTCTCTCTCTCTCTCTACCTCTCTCTACCTCTCCCCCCCCCCCCCCCTCTCTCTCTCTCTCTCTCTCTCTCTCTCTCTCTCTCTCTCCCTCTTTCTCTCTCTCTCTCCCCCCAATCCCCACCCCCTCTCTCTGGGTCTCTCTCTCCCTCTCTCCCTCTCTCTCTCTCGCCCAAACCCCCCCCCCCTCTCTCTCTCTCTCTCTCTCTCTCTCTTTCACCTCACCTGGGATTCGTAAGTCTGCTAAAGTGTTGGTGTGCCTATCTCTCCAGCCGCCCGGAGCATCACCTCTGTGACGACTGATAATGGCTTTTCAGAAAACAGAGCATCTGCTTGCTTCTATTCTTACCGTTTTCATAGGTTCTCCTGTACCGTCTACGGGGGGTCGGGCAATCTCAAAGATATACAACGACACAAAAGAACATACAAACCCGTTGTTTTCACTAAATTCCAGAAACAATTCTATACCATCAACATTTAAAAGATTCTGCCCCAGGACTCAACACCTAATACCACCTTTGGGTAACCGGCTCCACTTTGATGTACCTCAACAATAGAAAAGCTCGGCCCACTCCTGTTTCCAAGATCATAAATTTACTAAATCAATTTACTCGATTCTCACTTCCATGTAATTGGTGTGATTTTTTCTGGGGTTGATGGAATGTAAAAAATAATCTTGCAAGAGAGGAAAATGATATAATTCTTATTACAAAAATTACACCAGTGCTCAAAGGTATTTAGATGTACATTTCTAAATGGCATACGATGAATCTTCTGTTCTTATGCTGGGTGCTCTTAAAAGAATCCCACTCATTCATAACTCAGCAGCTGAATCCAAGATGACTGGTTTCTTTGATGGCTACTATTTCAGGATTATAATTTAATAATTAAAAAACTTACATCACAAGGGAGGAGCAGGAGGAACATCAAAGCTGTTTCAACCTCGTGGTAGACTGTGCCTTCTGTCAAAGAGAGAAAGATAATGAAAGATTTTCTTAAACACGAATGTGATCGTTTTAAAAGCAGCATTTATCTGATTATGCTTTACAATGTTTAAACAATGCTTTAAAAATGTTAAGACTGACTCTAAGACCACCAAATATTGGTCCTGGTGCTATCAGTATGGAGAAGACCTTTGGCCAATATAACTGTGAACCAAGATTTTCCCAAACCAAGGAGCAAAATGGCATTAAATAATCTGTTCTTTTCTTATCTGTTTTATATCTATTTCTAATGTCAGAATTGCAAATTACTTTTTCTAGCTTAAAGTATTCATTCAACTAAAACAGTGAGTTTGCCAATGAGCAATTAATATTAACAAACCACTCATCTTTCATTCAATGATAATGCTTATTGTTATAAGATAATAAATACATTTTATGAATTTATCACATGCTTTTTAAGGCTGTCAACACGAATAATAAAAACGAATCATGTCCAGGTTAAAATTGTGTTTTCACATAATATGTGTCTGTGTTCTGTGCAACTTCAATTAATCTTAATACTGTACATATTTCAATAATTAAATGATATTCATAAACATACATTTTATATTGGTCCTTACTATTAATGTATGTGAATGTATTTAAATATATAACATTAATTTGCACAATCCACAGACATTGTACAAACTGAACTTTATTCCCAATGGGCGATCAAGCCCTATTATTTTTGCAAGTTAAGAGTCCCATCGGCAAAACAATGACTTTTCATGTTCAATACGTGTAACTACAAGCGCTGTTCGCTCTCTAATAGTTTTAGTTCCGGGTTTTTGAGTATTGCATAAGCATTCAGCATTCTTGTAGAACAGAAATCACAAAGATTCTTACCTGATTTAATCCCAAGCATCAAAGAAACTTTGTATAAAATAAATATATTATTAAAAAAAGATTAATAAATAAATAATTTACAATGGCTAAATTGGCACCATAGAAAGTGATACAATTAAAGAGCCATTTGGTATCTTTAAAAAGAGGCCTTGACGCTTAAAATCGGGTGTCTTCTCCAAAAAGTTATAATCTCGTCAGATCACATCACAAATCAGCAATCTTGTTCTTTAATATTTCTATAGAAGGTGAAGCTTACACAGTTATCTCAAAAATTTGTGTAAATGTCGCAAAAGAACTGCCGAATCGTTTATTGAATCGGTTCATTCAAATGAATCGTCTGAAGGGGTATTTGGATATAAGCACATACTGTTGCCTTTTAATAGAGTCAGAAATATCAAAATTAAAAGTGCAGAGCACATGAACGTCCAAGCACAAAGTTTTATTTACAAGGTGATACAGCGTGATGTCAAAAGGTGCGTGTCGGTTTATCAAATTAACGAAGCACTTCTTGTCAAATCTGGTGCTTCGAGTACTTTAATCAATTTAAACTGACAAACTGACAAATGTGTTGTCGATAACTGAAGACATCTCTGTTTTATGGGACATTTCTTTCTCTTGTATGCGTTTCACACAAAATAAACTCAAATTTTATGGTAAAACATTATATGCTGATCTAACTCTGTTTCAAAAGCAGGAACATTTCTCCTTTTCGTGGTTGCTTGAAGAAAAAGCTATGCATAAAAATGTATGTTTTTTTCATTTATCTCATTAATATGCTGCCCTAGTTTGTGATGTAAAATGCACTGTAAATGTATCCCTGATGTAGCACGCATATCTGGCCGATATCTATTTGATGTGTTCATTTTCATCTGTAGGACATCTTGCAGACATTGTTTAGATGGCGTGACTGCAACACATCCCCGAGACGTCTGCTATCACACGTGATGTAGACCTCTAGAAGATTAATAATGGATGTACAACAAGTCATATGTTTAGAAGATGCTTTGACACAACAGATGTTCTCCAGATCTCCAGATGTTTGGCAGACATCTCACAGACATGCTTATAACCCAACAATTTAAATCTTGCATGACTTGTTCCTTCTCTAGAACCCAAAAGAGGATATGTTGAAGAAAGTTGGTAACCGAACAGCATTGGCACCCGTTCCCTTCTAACTGATGGGGACAACCAATGCAATTGGATTTCATTTACCAACCTCCTTCAAATAACTTCATAAGTGACATGCAGAGAAAGTCATACAGGTTTGTTATGACAAGAGGTTGAGTAAATGGTGGCAGCATTTTGGCATCGCTTTAAGGTTTCATATCAGCTGCAGAAACACATGGGTATTATTTTTCCGAGTGCTGTTGGATTTGACGGCACTGTTGCACTGACCGCTGAGCAGTGAGCACTTAGCAACACTCTTTACCTTAGGGATCTCTCGTCCTGTTTGCTCCACTCACAAATCAATACAGCGCTCTCTCCTCATGATAAAGATAGTCCAGCAGATTGAAATACAACCGTGATGCGCTGTCAGTTCCACGGCCTTCTCAAATGGCAATTTAGTTGCGCGCTATGTTTGCACCTTGCAACACGGAGAAAAATGTAATGTTTTCTTTTGACACAATATTATATTTCTGCTGGGTCTATAAAGAGGAAGACAAGGCGCAGATAAGTGCTTTACTCATTTTGTCATCCAAATCGTATTTTCTCTTCCATTTGTTTTGGAAATCCAATTTCATCATAGCGTTGTTTTCTGTCTCAACCCAAATTGCCGTGTTCAATTACCTACCAAGAGCTCTCCCGATCCCGGCGCTAATCTCTCTGACCTGCACATGACATTGTGTTTGCCTCTCTCTGAAATGTGATTTGGGCACGAGGCTGTTTGTCATTGGCACAACCCGTCTGTGACAGACACTCTGATCCCGCTGTCTAGATGAGAGAAAGGAGAAAAGGTGAAAAGAAAGAGTGACGGAGATATGTAGAGACAGACAGAGAGAGAGGAAGAGAGATGAAGTGTCCAAGGTGGTAATTCCCCTGTTATCCTTCAGCATTAGGCTTGAGCTCTCGCAGAGAATGTGCTTATGTCTTAGGACATCCTTGGACACGTCGCATCCGTGCCATGCTCGACTGAAATGCCCCGAATAGACCCGTTCGTTTGGCGTGGGGTTTGAAAAAAAGGAAATTGAGACAGAAAAAGATGTCTCGAACTGGGGCCTGAGTCGGATGTCCAATTATGATAGTGCTGGTTTTGTATTGAAGTTTCAAATATCTAGTTGATACTGTTACTGAACAGTAGACTGCCTCTGTAATAGCTTTTGAGGGAAAAACACGTTGGCATACTTTCAGTAGAAGAACTGACCCCCACATGTGACTTTCTTTCTTCTGAAGGATACCGAGATGAATTTTTGAGGAATGTTGGTGACCCCTACTGACTTCCATACCATGGAACAAAACTAATGAGACATTTTTTTAAATACCTTCCTTTGTGTTTCACTGACGAAGAAGTCACATACAGTTTAAAAGACATGGAGGTGAGTAAATGATCAAATAATTTTCATTTTTGGGTACATTTTCCCTTTCATTTATAACGTTTTATATCTCAGATCAGATCAGATTTTACTGAAATGCCTGTAAAATTAAATAATCTTGACAAAGACAACTTACCTCACATCTCTAGTGGGATATTTTCATGAAAAATACTGTGTAGGAACTTTATATGGTACAGTCCCATTATACATTTAATTCAGTATTTATTATTTTGTATATTCGCATTAGTTATCCGTTTATGTCAACTTTTCTGTTTTTGAAAGTCATCGCACCACAGCTCCAAAAATAAGCTTTTTATCTTCCCACCTTGGTGACGTCTTCCGCCACACAGCTCTTGGTCTGATAAAGAGTCGGGTGTTGTAAGCGTCATCAAGGTGGGAAGATAAAAAAAGCTGTTGTATGCTGACATTTTCCGCTAAAGCTGCTTTTCTATTAAACCCAAGAGCGATTACCATTGTATCTGCTTGTTTTATTTCACGGAAGCATTTCAAAGTTTCATTTAATCCACATTTCTTGATGTGAATGTTGAATTGAACAAAAACCCATCGGCGTGATATAAAGTCATCCAACAGCAATGTGGAAGACTGACAGCACGATGCGACACAAGTGTGATAAAAAAGTTGATCATTAAATGTATCATATATTAAATCATGTTTACCTAAATCCATGTACAAATACTTCTTAAAAGTTTATAATCGTTTGTGTAGTGTGACCTGGTTCACCAGTTTTCATTTTCTGCAATTAATGCAAATGAACAATGTTTAATAACACTGTCAAAGGTTGTGAAAATATGCACAAATATTTATCATCTAAACAAATACTGAACAAAAAACTAAAATAATGATCTTGAAATGGTCTGTTCATTTTTCTCCGGCTCTATATAATTTAAGAAATAGTTTTCAAGTTTATCGACATAATGTTCATCAGAATTCCCCAGCGTCTAAGAAAACAACACAGTAAATCTTTCTTAATAGCGCTTTCTTCTAACGAGGTTCAAACAAAGCGGGACTGTTTTAATATTCATATGGGAGTGTAAGATAGTATAAGTGTTCTTAGCTGTGGTCAATTGCAATTATCCAGAGCAAATTGACAAGTAAAGTGGTTGCAGGATCTATCAATTTTTAATTTATTGGAGACCAAGAGGAACGAGCAAAATAGAACTTACTTGTTCCTCATCAAACCCATTCTCTCTCTACTGCATTCTATGTACATGTTTCTAAATGAGAGGCGAATGGAAGATGTTCCTTCAAGATTTTTAATGTGCATTCGACCATCTTCGAAAACACCTTTTTTTCCACCTGAGAGCTTGTTTCTATAGCTGGTGGTTCTTCATAACATCTTCTTACCTCCTTCTCGGTTGTCTTGGCATGCTTGACAGACATGGGACGGTGTGAGTAAATCTCACGCTGGGTTTCTATTTCTGCACGGTTCTTCACTCGGTTTGTCCGGGGGAGATGGGATTGCGTTAGGAGCGTGTTGGAAAGAACGGAGCATTTGTGCTCACTGCTGCAATAAAGCAAATGTCTGCATGAGGCTTCAGGGGCTCAACTGTGCATAGAGGACAAGCTGACAGTTCCATCTGCCTCACCATTTCTCCACAGATGTCCACACACACACACACTCGCGCACACACACACACACACACACACACACACACACACACACACACACACACACACACACACACACACACACACACACACACACACACACACACACACACACACACACACACACACACACACACACACACACACACACACACACGAGAGCTATTTCGTTCATCCCATCACTCATTACGTTTCTTTCTTGCTTTGGCATCAGTTTCTGGCAGTGTCATTCAGGCCGGCAGCAAAGAGATAGACAGGTCTGATGGAAAACTCGAGCCATTTGTTTAACAAACCGCTGAATGTTTGAAAAGGCTAGCTCGAATTGAAAGGGCTTAAAGGGATAGTTTACCCAAAAATGAAAAATCTGTCATCATTTATTCACCAGCGCGTTGCTTTTCTTGCGTGGAACACAAAATGTGTTAGGGAGCGTAGTGAAATAGAATAGACTGATGTTTGTTTTCATACAATGAAATTCAACGGTGACCACATCCATTCCTGGTCCGTTTTGTCTTTCATTGTATAGAAAAAAGTAACATTAACATTAACAATCATTTATTTGCCCTGACGTAGATGAGTCTTTCTTTGTGAAACATCAAAGGAAGATCTTTTGAAGAATGTCTCTGGTGGTGATCAGGGTTGTTTTTTTTAATAAGAAGAGAAGAATGAGAGTCAGGCTTTAAATGACATGGGGGTGAACTAATAAAGAATCATTTTAAATTTTAAAGTTGAACTATGTCCTCAAAAATGCTGTATAAAAGGAATCATCAGTGGCTCTTGGTTTAATGAGAACAGAAAGGGTGAGATGTCCTCTGCTGGGCGAAGATCAGGCAGTGGGTGAGCCGGGAGACTCGTCGTAGAAAACAAGGGCCACATGGCGTTCACGCTGCGCCTGGTTTCGCTCAGCATGCTGCTGCACAGACGTCCTGACAGGTGCCTCCACACAAGGTTAACAAGATGCAGAATTATGAACGTAAAGAACGGGCCGGTCTGTCTTTCCGCGTGGCATGGGACCGTAGCAGAGCTCTCCTGAGATTTCAGACACCACCGCAGGCTCTGCAGCAAGTCAATTTTGAGCGGATTGCAGCGTCAGATGGAAATTGCAGTAGGATGTGTGTAAAAATGGTGTGTTTGCAGTCGAGAAGAGAGAAGTAGCACGGCACCTCTCACACCATTTTCATTTTCAATCATCCCGTAGCTTCTGTTGTCGTGTGAAGGACGAACAAAGCTGTCTCAAACCTGTCAAGAAAATGTGCATGTCTTATTACACTTCATAAGCAGAAGAAAGAAACATGATGTTGGGTTGTTTTACAAACTTCTTTTGCATTGTGACAGAATAAAAATGCAGCATGTTTCTTTTCTCAGAGCTCAGTTGATCAAACATTGTGTTGGCAGGGCAACGGGTATGGGTTCGACTACCAGGGAACATGTAGTGATGCACTATATATCTGGAGTATACTTCTAGTCGCTTTGGATAAAAGCAACTGGCAGATGCATAAATGCAATTAGGAATGTCAAACAAATAATTTAATTTATAAATGGGATTCGGGAACCCGAAAGAACCGTTGAGGAATATAGTACCGTTTTTCTTGTATTTCACAACCAATATTGTTGTTAATTTTGAATTGAAGTTGAATTGTATAACTATGTTCAACTTTTTTTTTGCATTACGAACGGTCAATTAAGATTAATCATATCTAGAAAATAAAAGATGCATATTTCCTAAACGTATATACACATATGCACACAAGTACAGAATGAAGATTACACAGTACACAGAAATATATTATGTAAACACAAACTGTTATTTTGGAGGTGATTCAAGCAAATCTAAATGTAACACCAAGAATATATGGAAAATATACCATTTTAAATTACTTAAAAAACCTTGTTTGTGGAATACAGGGAAAAAATTCTGGTTACCAATTAATGGTTAAAAATAAAACTATAACACAAGCTTTACACCCTATAAACAGAGGGAGAACAAGGACTAGCTACTGTAAACAAGCGCATATTTACATTTAAAAACAAAGGAAAGTGCCGCAGTACAAGGCAAATAGCACATTCTCTGTGAGTTTCTTTGTGAGAGCGCCATCACACCATCACACTCCTACATAAGAGCACCATCACACTCCTACATGAATGATTTGTTACAGTATTGATCATCAAGTAAAACAGCAAAGGGAACTATTTTTCTTTTCAAAATGTAAAAAAACAGTGCTGCCTGATAGAAAATGTGGACTTTGAATTCTGCTCTTCTTCATTTGTTAGTTCTGAAGGAATTACCGTGACATTTCATGATCCAATTCATGATCCATTTCATGATCCATTTCATGAGCTTTGCTCGCAAAGAAAAATTTGGATAAGTCTGACCCCTCGGCATGGCAAAAAAAACATCTTTAGTTCATAATGCAAATGAGTTTTATTTCAATTCTCCACAATGTTCTCTTCAAATTATTAGAGGTGGACCAGAGAAACCCGGTTACCGTTTTTACCAATATGTTGAAACTGGAGGTGATTTGTGTGGCCCTCCATCCAGAAAGTTATTAATTCAATATTGAAACAGGAAATATGATTTCTGCCCCCTTTGGTCAGCCATTGTGTGAAATAACTCTAATGCGCTTCATCTCATTGTCGTTTCCTATCAGCCCTAAGAGCAGAACGATGTAATTTACATCTCATTGTCCCGAGAAGGAAAGAAAGGCTAGAATGTCACGCTTTTCAATTTGAAAGTGAGAATTTTTTCTCTAGGAAATTAAAGGCAGACACACCGACGGCTCAGATCCTTAAGGTCCGCTGAATGAGGAAAATTGCTAAGACTCCCAAGAGCACATGTGCAGTCCAAAACAGCCAGAAACATCATTATTTCACTCTTTTCCTCAACTGTAGGTCGACTAGCAATATCATACCTCAAAGAGTGAAAAGACATGTAAATTGGCATCATAGGAATGTGTGAATTGCAGCGAAGACGTCTTGTTGTGTAATTAGATAATTTATGCAAAATCATTCATAATGAAAATGATTCAGGATGTATAATGACAAGTTTTTATGAAAACGGAAATTGTGTAGGATCTGCCGAGATCAAGATGACTTGAAAGCATGGATCAGAGTCATATCTCATACTAAAACCAACACCGACATCTTCTCCCGCGAGGTACTTTTGTCACTTAAGGGATATCTTCTTTCTCAGACGCTAAGGGAAATAAAACAAACTTTGAGCCCAGTTCAAGTGAAAGAAGATTAGAAAGGGGGCAAATTAGCATCTTATATAACGTTATCAATTCCCAGAAAGAACGCTTTATGAGGACACGTACCCATCATCGCTGCAGCTCAAGATTTCGTGGTTTAGGTTCAATAGTCTCCTAGCAACGGCTGTGATGAAAAAAAAATACAAAGTTGAGAAAAACAAGATGCATTATGGCCTAGTTTCGTGCATTTGCACGAAAAGAAAGAGGTGGAGGTTTTAATGACCCTTGTTGAGAGTGGAGGCTGTTATAGCCAACACATGCAAATGAGAAGAAAAACTTTTATTACATTTGCTTGTTATTATATTATGCTTGGAAAACTTCAGGGAACAATGGCTTATTTTTAGATATGACGTTAGACTTTTTCAAAAGAAGAAAAGGGAGAGGAAGGCAATTGGGGGAAACGTATCTTAGCTCTCACAAAGAAGCAATTTGTATGGCCATCAGTCCCAGCCTCCATTATTAGTTAACTCAACGCCTTCCAAATAGACTCAACATTTATTCATAATTGCTTTTGCAAAGCCTTGATTTCACAAAGCAAATGCTTAATAGGAGCTGATTGAGTGTGTGTGCATTTGTTTGAAATAAAGAGTGACCTAATCACTGTTACATAATGAATAATGACAGAGCTGTTAGAGATTTGTCCCCTTCAATTAGATGAGACAGCTCAATCCTAGAGAATAGAAACACCACCCTTCAGTGGACGAGAAGGGCATAACAAACTAATACAGCATTGTGTTAAACAGTTTCAAGAAGCCTAAAGCAACAAATGACAACAAATATTTATTTATTTTGATATTTGTTTCTTCCCTTTATTTATTAAAAACCGCACAAGTTAGGTGGAGCAGCAATATTATATCATAAGAAAAAACTGCACTGCTGCAAGAAACTAATAGACTTAAAGATTTGAAAATAAATTTGGAAACTATGTGGGTCTCTAGTGGAAATGTGTATTTTTGTAAGATCAATATTAAATAATACTCTAAGATGACTAAAACACACTGTCTAAAGATAAAGTTAACACTAAAAATGAAACTTCTGTCATGATTTTTTCCCCTTGTGTCCTTTTAAACCCGAAGGCCTTCTTTCTCCGGCAGAACGCGTTAGAAGACGTTTTGAAGAATGCTGGAATCAACGATGACACAAATTTTGGCTTGCCTTATGAAAAATAAGTACATTTCATTTTTGTAAGCATACTTAAGTGAAGGTCAAGTATGTGTAGAATAATACTTTATACTAATACTATACTAATACTGACTAGTATCGACCTTGGTACTAAATTGGCTGACTTTGTAAGTCGTAAAAGTACAATGGTTACTTTCATATTTTAAGTTTAAAATACGTTTACTCATAACCCCGTTCAAATGTGTTACTTTTACGCAGAGTGAAACTTGTACTAAAACACTTAAAATTCCAATAAACATATTATACACGTCCATCTGATGTCACACATCTCACTCCACAGATTCTTCCTCACTCACACTCCCCTGAGAGTAAAACGGTCTGTTTTCGCCATCCAGCGCACACTTCTCCTGATGCTCATACTCAGTTTCTTCTCTCCAGCTCATCTCCTCACTGGGGTATTCCTCCAGATCCTCAGCGTTAGAGTGACTGAGAGCCAAGCTCAGGATCTCTTTCTTCTCTTTGTAGAAGCGGAGCTCCCTGCCGGCCCGCCGGGCCTCCCCGAGCTCCTTCACGGCCAGCTGCAGCTCCTGGGAGAGCAGACCGGGGGACTGACGGTCCTTCTGCAACCAGTCCAGAGCCATGTGACTGCGTGTGAGCTCATTCAGACGCTGCTGTGAGTAATAGAGAATCACATCCTGTAAGACAAGAATAAAGTTAGTTTTATGTACTATTCTACTGTAAGGGACGTCATGTGAAAAAAGTAAAGTAAAATATTCTGTGGCATTTACTTAATGCAACACAAGAAAAATCTTAATCTCGAATGCCTTTCCATCTTGGTGTTGAATTTTGCAAAGGCAGGTTTTATAAAAACATATTTTTTTTATTACCTGTCGACTACATCTCATCTCCCGAAAAGTCTTCAGAGACCCATTCCAGTGTAAAAGCTGAAAAACTGTCATTATTTCCTTGACCAAAATAAGAAAGATGAGTTAAAATCATCCCACTCCATTGTCTTTATTGAATTTTGTATAGATGTGTATAAATGTGTAATGAATTGTGATATGAACTCATTATTAATAAGCTTGAAGCTCGGATCATATTTAGCACAAGTGTTATTCAAACAGATGTTGAGTTGTTTTTCTGTTTCTTCTTCATGTCAAGCTGATTTTATACTGAGGGTGTGTGCAGATGGTGTGAAAAACAGCCTCATCGTGAGTAAAGAGTGTTAAAGACTCATTTATTTTTTTGGAAGCATGCATTACCTTCACTCTTTAAAAGATGGCGTAAAAGAACAATTATAAAACCAAATTATTTCTCTTTTATAATCCGGAGAATATCTTGTCCAACTGAAAGTTTATCTGTATTTGACAGTAAAAGTTCACCCAAAAGTAAAAAATCCCTCACCATTGAATCAGCTTTAATAATTTTAAATGACTTTTTCTGCTAAATGCAGAAAAGGATATTTTGAAGAATGTTGGGAAAAAGCTCTTATTCACTTGCATTGGTTTTGTGTCCATACAATAGAAGTAAATGGGGACCAATGGTTTTTGTTCACAAGTATTTCTTAACTTTCTTCTTTTTTGCAGAAGAAAGAAACTTGTTTAGGTTTGAAATGACAAGAAGTCAAGTAAATTATGTAATTTCAAAGTTTTTTAGGGAATCAATAAGCCAAAAAATATTATTTTATAGCATCGCAAAGCGTCTCTTTTTAAAGTAACGTAAAGTTTTGTTAGATACAATATCTCTTTAAAATGTTTGAAATGTAAAACAAAATATGTGAATATAACTCAATCATTTTGTTTCAGCATGTATGCATTATTATATTCTGTGATTCCAAACCAATGACACAGTCATCTTTTGTCAGTGTATTTTTAAGCTATTATCACACATTATTAACATCTTTTGTAATGGTGTGTGAAGTTTTAGCAGCATAAACATCCATGATGCACGTATAAAAATATTCAATTTATTCCCCATATTACACACCTCGTTTGCAGAACATATCTACATGAAATTACGTCTCCAGGAACGATCGGCATTGCTGTTTACCAGTATACTGAACTTGTTACAGCTGGTTCCCAGCATTGGATGCTATTCTGTGTCTCCTCACCAAACTTCTCTAACCCAACCACCTTTGACAGCCAAGCTGTGGTGGCATACAGCAGCTAGACCGGCATAAACTGCTTTTACTGGCATTTAAAAGAATGAACCCTGGTCTAAAGCTTCCCCATTAGCAGTGTTCTTTTCAACCTGATATTCCAGCATAGTCCGTCCGGTGTTCAGCTCCAGCATGAGGCAATAGGCTCCTATACTGGTGCTGGGGTCAGAGGCGTCGGCAATGTTACCCTGCGAAACGTGGAACACAAGACATAAATGCAGAGGGTGGTCTGGGTTTCATTAGACACCCTTTGCTTTGTTATTCAGTCAGGGAATCTTGTCTTTATTGTTCGAAGAGAAAAATGGTAAGGCTGAGGAGGATAAATGACACGAGAGTGAAGCGAGACCACACATGCACACCCACACATGCACACCCACACATGCACACCCACATTCCCACAGACTGTGAAAATCTTGGCAATGAGGTTGAGGGTGAAGGAGGTGACATTCTTTTTTTCAAGGTTTTATTTTTGGTACAAAGCCAATTGATCATTTAAATAGCTTCTTGGATCTTGACTGTATTTATGGTCAAGGTAAAGCATTATGGGAGGGAGCCAATGTATCTGCTGTACATCTACGGTGGGTGGCCCTTCAGTATTTTCATTTTACATCACATAACACTCAACATAGTTTCAATTTTAGGTTCTATCTTTCTATCTAAAGAGTGTGACTTGATACACAGATTGGTTGTGTTAAGACTCACGCCTGTGGTGCTGACGGCCTCCTTCACGCTGTGGGATATAAAGTCAGGAGTGATACGCCGACAGGGCAATTCATTAAACGTTGAGTTCATCAGGGCGATGCGAGCAGCATCACGCTCGCTTCTGCTTTACTGTAACAATGCTGAGAGTAAGAGAAAGAGAGAGAGAGAGAGAGAGAGAGAGAGAGAGAGGGAGGGAGGGAGGGAGGGAGGGAGGGAGGGAGAGAGAGAGAGAGAGAGAGAGAGAGGGAGGGAGGGAGGGAGGGAGGGAGAGAGAGAGAGAGAGAGAGAGAGAGAGAGAGAGAGAGAGAGAGAGAGAGAGAGAGAGAGAGAAAGAGAGAGAGAGAGAGAGAGAGAGAGAGAGAGAGAGAGAGAGAAAGAGAGAAAGGGAGAGAGAGAGAGAGAGAGAGAGGAGAGAGAGAGAGAGAGAGAGAGAGAGAGAGAGAGAGACTATCAATTCAATTCAAACTGTTTTATTGTTATAACTGTAAATATTGCACAAATCATGAAGTAGAGGGATATGTTATCTTAAAAAACAGATAATAGACTTCCATATCCCGTAATCATGAAATGTTGATCAAATAATGCTGAAATATGATGAGCTGCACTGATTGGATAATCATTATATTTATGATAAAATAAACACTCTGATTAAGCTTCACGTTAAACAAAATCTCAAAGCGAGCCACATCATGCAGATTATGATTCAGATTGTCTATGCTTCATAAACATGATCAGAAGCAGATCAATGTTAACAGTGCCAAGATTCTGTTATATTTAAAAAAAAATCCATACTATGTTATACAAATATTATTTATGTGGTGTGCTGGAATAAAGATATAAAAAATAAAAACAATGAGATGAATGAGGGTAAATTCATCTTTATGGGTTTAAGATGTATTATTGATACATAAGGTTTTATCATAAAGTTCCATTGTGTGTCAGTTTTCTAGTTCCTGATCAATGAATTCAATCTTTGAAAGCTTTGAACTATAATGAAGAATGTTGTCACAAAAGTCACCTCTTGAGAGTGAAAACATTTAACGGGCTGTAAAACAATTAATTGTGATTAATGGCATCCAGAATAAAGTTTGTCTGTGTTCTTACACATATATAAATTTGGGCTGTAAATGCTATTAATCATGTACAGAATGAAACATTTCTTACACCAATATACTATATGTCCGTCTTCTGTGCGTATTAACATTTGATTTATAAACACAACACATCTGTTTGGTAAATATTTAGATGCATTTTGAAATTTTAAATAGTAAAGTTATATTTTACACATTATTAAATGTTATATTGTCTTAAATATATGCATGTGTGAACATGTACTTATAAATACTTTAAAAAGTTTGCACAACACACCTATATGATGTAAATACAAACTGTTGGATTGCAATTGATCGTTTCGAGAGCCCTATAATAAGTACATACATGTTAATATTATTATATAGATATGCAGTTAGATGTAAATACACTTTCATTTTTGATGCAAAATAATCGTTGAGGGGTGAACGATTACAACTAAAACGTTACACTAAAAGCAAATCCTAATATGTTGAATTTGATATTGTATTTCATTTGTGAGATTCCAAAATTTCTGAATTACCTTAAAGTTTCCAAAGCAGCTTCCCCAGGTAAAGTGACGTAACAGATGTATGGAGGACTGGGTGAGGGGATCGACTCATACACCACCAAATTCTCTGTGTCCATCATCACATCTTTCATGTGTTTCTGCTCCCAGAACTTGTGAAGCATCCCAACAACATTCACTGAGAAGAACAAAAATTATGATTCATTTCTTTTTACTTTTTGGTAATATGCAAGTCACAAAGGTTGTTATTTGATAGGTATTAATCTTAAAAGAAATATAAAATTGAATCAGATTTCATAACTCTTTACTGTATTTAAAGTGTCCACTGCTGTGATAAAAATGACAGAACCTTGTTGGCTGATTGGGATGTTGTAAAATTTCACGTGAACAGTTAAGACATGACACTCTCTGAACTGAGTTCTGTTTCATGAACAGGCAGGAATTCAATAAACACAGCCGTCAAAAACCTCTCATGTAACCACTTAGACCCTCAGACATTATAAACATTAAACCTCAATATATTACTTTGTTAGGTGTCCATCCTTAGAAATTCCACAATGTTTAAATTCATTACAATGTTTGCTTGCTATAGCGATGAAAACTAAAACTTGAGATCTTATTATGCCTGTTAAAGTATTGAATGGAAAATAAATGGAAATATTAACTTACGCAACTTTTTCTTATGTTAAATACACAGAAGTAGTTCCAGAAGTAAGCTCAACAATGTTACAAACATCAGAAAAAAGTACATTTTTGCAATCAATGGTCAATTTTATTGAAAATCTCTCAAATATTTTTCATCATTTTACACGGCCATGCTCTACATGGACTATGAACATGTACACATTTGCTTCTGTTTTTTGGGAGAAATACCAGAGATTATTTGATACTTAAATAAAACAACTTAGAAATCCATAAGTTCTTCTTAGTTATGAAGAGAAATAATTTAGCAAAAACATTTTCTTCCGAATATTGATTTTTTTCGTTTGATATTTCTATAGACTTCATAGGCTTGTCACATCTTTGTAGATAAAATCACGGCAAACTTGTTTCGATCTTACTTTGGTGAGAGATGTCAAAATGTGTCAAAAATGACAATTCTCAAAGCTGTATCAAACTGGACTTTTTAAAGAAAAAGAAACCATCCAGTTAAACAATAAGAACAATAAGAAAATATTTCTCCACTAAAAACAAACAACAACAGAAATTGTGCATGGATGTTGTGTTAAAAGTTCTTAATGCAACCATAGTTTGACAAAGGAAGACCAATGCACATCATGTTATTATGAATCCTTTTTGTGTTTCCTTATTCATTACCGATATTTACTTCATCGCCAAGTCATTAGGGTTCATTGTAGATTTGTAATTCACTTTAACTTCATCTCTGCACTTAATCTGGCCTGTATGATGGCTGTCCAAACATCAGCACATGGAACAGTTTTTTCCAAGCAAAACAAGCAGGTGGACAGGCGTCACAGTGCTGTGGTGTGTATACAGTGTTTCACACCCCACAGTTACACCACTGTTTGTGCAGCCTTGCTTTAATCACATTCCCTCGAAAGGGGTCAGAAATAATATTGAGAGAGGGAAACCGAAGATATATTTTTGCAGAAAGACCATGCATGTGGAGGGTCGTTTTGCAGCGTGAATATTTCCAGCGTTTGTTTGTGTAAAAGAGTCAGCTGCTGCGGGCACCACCCCTCCACTTTTTTGCCGATGAGCCACCCTGTTCACAAACAACTCTCACACATTTCGAATCTGAGATAGTGTAAGGCTCCTTTAAAAAGACCTGACTCTATTCAAAAGTTTTACTCACAGTCTTTGAAGGTTCTGTCATCATCAGAGTCCATGATCTTGAATGCAACGTCCAGATCTTACATTCTCAGATAAGGTGCAAACTTAATAAACACCACTAAAGTTCCAAAAAGGGTGAACACGAAGGAGGTCCCCCCCCCTATCAACCGTCTCCTCTCCAGTTTCAGGCCCGTTACGCTCGTCCCGGGGGTTCTCTTCAGTGGCTGGCCCACCTTTTGTCAGGGGTTGAAGTAATTAGCTGTGTGGGTGCCGTTGTGCTGCCATTCCCTTATATTCACACGGGCACATACACACTCTCACAGCCTACTGCGCACACCCCACTCAACTGAGCCCACTAAAACCCCGGCCCAAGAATGCAGCCCCCTTCTCCATTCATTCACAGCATGCCTGAGCCTTCCCTCACAACACCGTTTACATATGCAGTCGTCCAGTGACTACAAAACTCACAAGATGGTCAGGAGACAAGTTCTGGTTGTGTTTCCTGGCCTTTTAATCATGATGTGATCGTATTCTAAAGCAGGTGCAAGAAGTTTTTTTCTTTTATGATAAATGATTGGCATGCATTT
>CM065660.1:3284659-3317159 GCA_033220385.1 Triplophysa yarkandensis
TGTGTTACTGCTGTTGTGTGTCGGGTTCTTCTGCACTCGGTCAGATGTTGGGATGGATCGGTGCTGTTGGGATTCTGGGTTTAATGGCCATTCTGTGGTCCATGCTCAAGAGCTTTGGAGAAGAGAATCAGATCCAGAGGAAGACATCTACAGACAGATCCACAGACAGATCCACAGACAGATCCACAGACAGATCCACAGACAGATCCACAGACCTCAGTGTGGCTTTAATATGCAAACCCTCTGCCCTGGCCAACTATCTTCTGAAACATTGCATGAGTTTCTGTAAGCGGTTCCGGATCCCGACACTGACCTGGAGACGGGTGTTCTTCCGTCCAGACTCTCGTCGGTACCGTGTGGCCGTGTGACTGTCCCGTGCACTTCCATCCGAGATCTTCTGCAGCTCACTGATGATGGGCTGGTGGCTCTGGACTGGGCTGCTGTCGGGTCTTCACATCACAGGAGAAGGAGAACTTCCAGTTACTCCACAAGTCCAATCCTGCTCATCGTACCCAACTCTTTTGGGAAGATCACCAGGAATGTTCTGAAGGTAATCTGACATCAGCAGCAGGTGTTCACTATCATCCACACTTCTGTTGTTAGAAGATAAGAGTCACCTTGACACTCTTACAGGAATGAAATACTTTAGAAGTCTTGCAATAACTCTTTCTATTCATAGTTTAAGCATTTGGACTCAGAGAAGATCTGGAAAACATCTTCTGTTTAATGTCATCTTCTGAACATCTTAGAATAAGGTCGTGCCTCCATAAATATCTTGAAGACATCTGAACAGAAGAGGTAGATAGATAGATGTATATCAGATATATTATAATAATTATAATTATTGTATCGGCTATTTACCGCTTCATCGTCTCCTCGACTATTGCAAGTCGCTTTGGATAAAAGTGTCTGCTAAAGGACTAAATGTAAATGTAAATTATAATGCATGTATCGAAACAAATGGAAGACATTCAAGAGTAAAATCTGTTTTAAGATGTGACACTTAAACATTGTGAATGAATCTCCTTTACAATCATCTTCGGTGTGTTTGCAGCAGAGATGTGAGTCAGATTTCAGAATCCAGATCTGAAGCTTCAGGCAGCTCTCGACAGATCCGATGATGTTTCAGAGGCTCCATGAGTCCATGAGAAATGTGCTCTGGGCTCCTGAAACTCGGTTAAATGTGCATTGTAGGGGGTAGAATCAATGTGTTTGCTCAATACTGTTCTTGTCTTTGTCTCGGGCATGACTCAGACCAGCGATGGTTAACTTATCTTTCTTCACAGATGACATTGAGACTCATCTCAGCTCTTGAAGTGTCACAACGAATTCTTCATCAAAAGGATTTTTTCTGCTCTTGTGAGAAATGTTTCATCGTCTATGGGAAATATCTTTCTCTTTCTGTGGTGTACAACATAAGATATTTGGAGAAATATCTTGTTTTGTGCCTTTACAGTGTAACCAATAGAGGCCAGCGTGCTGATGTTAATGATTGTTAGTTTGGAATTACGGGATGGTAAAAAGGTGATGGAAGAATTCGATGTTTTAAGGAACCGTCGAGGAAAGAGAAGAACCGTCTTCTCTTTTTGTTGTAGAGAATGTGAGCTGTCTCAGATGAAACAAACTCTATATTAAGTAACACAAACAGGTTTATTTCACACATGCATGCAGAATTGCATCGAC
This sequence comes from Triplophysa yarkandensis, assembly GCA_033220385.1. Classification (NCBI taxonomy): domain Eukaryota; kingdom Metazoa; phylum Chordata; class Actinopteri; order Cypriniformes; family Nemacheilidae; genus Triplophysa; species Triplophysa yarkandensis. The sequence goes on from CM065660.1 coordinate 3,286,343, forward strand.
AAACAATAAGCCTGTGTGTTCAATTGACTCTTCACACATTTATGAGGTTTGGGTTGCTCAGGTTTGTGTTTGTCCCACGGATGTCTGGATTGACGGTTGTCTGGATTACTCTTGTGTTGTTTTCACTTGACACAGTGGTCCAGGAGAGCATCAGAAAACACCGCCGCGTAGATTAAGGGACATGCAAACATTGTGACCAGATCCTATTTCTGTTTCATATTCATCTGGATTTGAACACGATCCAACATTGGTCATCATGAATAAAATCAAGAAATGACATCCATTTTTATTGTAGTGACAGTCAAGAGAGCAGGGCTGAGATGTTAACCGGCTCTGAATGCACACTGGAGCTCTCGTCATCCCTGTGGCCTTTTTCTTCTGCAGAACACACAAGAAGATATTTTGAGAAAAGCTGGAAACCGAACAACAGCAGTACATATTCATTTCCATTGTAAAAACCACTGCATGTAAATGGATGGCCCTGTTGCTTGGTTTCTGACATTCTTAAAAACATCTTTGTGTTCTGAAAAAGTAAGTCTGTCATACAAGTTTGAAATGACAAGATTATGGGTAAACATGATTATGGGTAAGAAAAATGTATGTCCTGTGGGACGTGTCAAGAGTGAGAGTTTTACACTGTCCTGATGTTAACACAATACTGTGACTGTAACAGTTAATGCCCACATTATACTCTAAAAATACTCTTTATTTTTAAATATAAAGTCTTACAGCAGTGACCCGTTCACAAAATGTTTGACTTCAACCCTAAGCTACTTATTACAGGTGTGGACATGATTCAAGAAAAACATCTCTGTTTATACGACAGATGTCAGTCTGACTCTCGTGTGTTTCTGTCCACAGCTCTGTGAGGCCGGTCTGATTCACGGTTACCTCCCTGTGGTCTTCAACCGTCGGAGCCAGAACGGGACGCCTCTTTCTACCGTTAAACTGCAGCAGTTTGGTGATCCGGCTGACCTGCGGGAAGCGGTGAGATACATCAGATACCGTCAGCCGGCAGGTCAGATCTACGCCGTGAGTGAGAGCAACGGTTCAGGACTCCTGCTCTCTTACCTGGGAGAGTGTGGCTCCTCCAGTTATGTGACCGCTGCCGCCTGCCTGTCTCCCATTTTCCGCTGCCAAAGCTGGTATGAGAACGGTCCGACCTGGCCTTTCCAGTGGGCTCTTCTACTGTACCAAAAAATCTGCCTAAGCAGGTAGGGATGTGGGGTGAAGGACACATTTAACACAGTGGCAAAGCCCAATTCAATTCAGTACTTTTGTATTACCTTTAAAAACTGCTTGATTGTGTGTGATGGGACAGTTCACCAAAAATATCAATTCAAACAGTTCAAACAAAAATTTCAATTGTGCAATCATTTAATCAACTTACTGACATGTCAAAACTCTACTTTTTTTCAAAATATCTTCTTTAACTCACTCTCATGCGGAATACAAAAGAATATATTTTGAAAGATGTTGATAACCGAACAGCAGTGGCACTTAAGTGAAATAAGTGAATAAGTGCCGCCTCCCAACATTCTTGCAAATATCTTCTTTTGTAGTACGCAAAAGTGAGTCAAATATAACAATATTTTCATTTGAATTTTCACTTTATATCTCATCTGCAGGTACAGAACAGTGCTCAGGGAGCATGTTCAGGCAGACAGCTTGTTCTCCAGCTGTTCCTTGAGGGAGATGGAAGAAGCTCTGTTCTGTCAGTCCGGGTCGAAAGGGGCATCAGCGGACGGAGTGGGTAGCTGGGAAGCATACTGGGAGCGTAATGATCCTCTAAGAGACATTGATGAAGTGGCCATCCCTGTACTCTGTGTGTGCAGTCAAGATGATCCCATTCGAGGAGAGCCCCGAGCGACGTTACCTTTGGAGCTGTTTGAGAGTAACCCTCATTTCTTCCTGCTCTTGACCGAGCACGGAGGTCACTGTGGATTTTCCACGCCAGACGAGGGCGGTGTTGTCTGGAGCCATCAGGCTTTACTGGAATTCTTTCGTGCCACAAACGATTTCTTCGCTGCGGAGGAGCGTGCCAAGCTGACGGCCAGGCGGAGGGGTCTCGGGGGACCCGGCAAGACGTTTCGCCATCGCAGTGTCAGCACGTGCAAAAAAATGCCTGTGTGCTCACATAACATTCATGATATTTATAACTGGCAGAGGTCCTACACCAGATGATGAGGTGTGGAGAAGCTCCCACATATGTTTGAGGTTACAGACAGAGAAAAGCACCTGAGGAAAGCTAGATTACACCAGATTCTGACCCGCTGTTCCCTTTCCAGCAACCGAGCAAAGAAAAACGTTCAGTCACAGATCTCTGCTGTATTGAACAGCATTAGCCTTGGAAATGCCAGCTCGAAATGTTTGTTCTGTACCTAATAAATGTTTCATTGCTTCATTCCAAAATGTAGAGAAGCGTTATGAAGCTCCTCTGGGTTTCAATCTAGATTCGGATCTCTCTTGCAGTAATTTAAACATCCGTGCATATAATAATGAAATTTTTTCTATTTAATATTCTTCTTCTATGAGTTTATATAAAGGTGAGCGTCGGCATTGTTGAGGTTTTCGTATGCCGTCATTCTGGGGTTTCCGGCAATCTGTTCTCCACTGACATGGATGGAGTTAGTGTTGCCGTTTTTCACATTTGTTTAACTAAACACTGTCGGTTTGTCTATTGCTTTACACTTTTCTCGACACTCTTTCTGCTGTCAATGCCATGTTTGTATGGTAAATAATGTGTAAAAATGAAAGCATCAACAAAACATCCTATTTGGCGGATTTTATTGGTAAACAATAAATCAAAATAATTGGTTGTGCGTGAAATAATAAGATTAGCATTTATTTAAAGGGCTGTTCCAAATAGCAGGGAGAACACGAGAAATTCATCTCAAACTGTTGAATTTATACATGCATTCGTAAACCAGACTTTAAGTACAACCCCATACTGGATTTATTTAAATGATATTGATAGTCCTCTGAGTTTAAGGTCTAATTTAATTTCTATGTCCTTTTGAGATCCCGACCTACAATTGATTCTTTCTTAATCAGTTTTAGTTTAATGTAATTTGCTCACAATACCATTGCTTACAATCAGGCCGTAAACTGATTTTAGGGGGTATATAATTAAATGAAACAAAAGAATGAATGACCACATGAAATATACAAGCATACATATTAAATATCTAAATGTACACATTTTTATCAAATATGTATATGTTTCTAAATTGCTTGAAAGATCTTGACAGCACTGTATCTTGGTGCCATCTAGTGGATAATAGAAACCAGACAGAAATACATTTTACTTTAAGCAGATTTAATGCCTGATCTTCTAAAATATAATGCTTACATCATCCCTTACAAGTTCTGTACATTATTTGTGAGAATATTTGTATTAGTAAAATCACAACCTGCCTTTACTTTCAGTTTTGCAAAGTCTTCAACAAATAGGGCAAATACACTACATTTCCTACAGTATGTGGACATTTACCATACCAAACAATATATTTTATATATATAACCATATATCTTTGCATATTTTGCAATGCATCATTTCTACTGCCCAATGAAAAATAAAGCACTGTCAGCGCTGTTAAAAACATAGACTTTTCATATCAAACCAGATTTTAATATACACTACATTGCCAAAAGTATTTGCTCACCCATCCAAATAAGAAAAATCAAGTATTTAAATCAATCTCACTCTGAATGCTTCAGCATTCAACAGTTTGGATCTGACCCCTTCCTCTTCTAACATAACATCAGTGCACAAAGTAAGATCCATAAAGACATGGATGACAAAGTCTGGTGTGCATGAACATGAGTGTCCTGATCTCAATCCGATAGAACATCTCTGAGATGAATTAGCGTGGATACTGAGATCATGGCCTTTCATCCAACATCAGCGTGTGACATCACAAATGTTCTTCTGGTACAATGGGGAAAAATTCCCATGAACACACTCCTAAACCTTGTGGACAACCTTGCAAGAAGAGTTAAAGCTGTTATTCAGGATGTGCCGACATCATATTGAACCCTATCGATTGGGAATATGATGTCACTAAAGTTTATACTGTATGCGAGTCAATCCAGGTGAATGAATACTTTTGGGATGTTGTGTATCTTATTAATCCAAAAACTATCACAAAACCTACAAAGTATTTAGCCCATGAGTCATTCAACAACTTTATAAATATTTCCACTAAAGACACCATGATCACATCCATGTTTAAAAAAGAACAGCATTACCCATTACAAGGTAAGATGGTATTTCTCAGACGCTTTACTCAAAGTTGATCCGATATAAACTTAGTTATTATTAAAGTTATTATAGGATGTAAACAGTCAGAGGATGTTGTGTGTACAGTTTGAGCTACAGATTGCAGTATGTAAAGGAGACTTTAATGATGGAAAGCAGTGTGGTGACGCACAACACACTTCCTTTGGCTCTGAGTTTAAATTTAGCCCTTATTTTAAGATGAAACGTGACATGTGGCCTAAATAAATTCCTATCACTTTGAAAGTGATCCTTGCATTAAAAGTAGAATTCACTCAAAAATCAAAACCATCACCATTTACTCATCCTCTTTTTTCAACCTGTATGACTTTCGTTCGTAGGCAGAACACGAAAGAATATATTTTGAAGAAAGTTGATAACCAAAAAGCAGTGGCCCCCATTCTATATCCAATGGAAACAATCACGTAAATGGGTGCCAGTAACAAACATTCTTCAAAATATCCGGGGTTTACAGGTTTGATGGTTGTGTGTGAGGTTTAATGGTTGTGTGTGAGGTTTGATGGTTGTGTATTCTCATTATAAGTCATGTTATGTTCTGAGTTCTGGGTTGGATATAATTAGTGGGTCATCAGTGGGCAGTACAACATTGACCCATTGCCAGTCCCTGAGGGGAATAAAGAGGAACTTCTGTTTCCCATTAATGAATTGCTTCCATTGCGTTTTGGAGCATAATGTAATCATAAGTTATGAGCACTAGATGAGGCTGATGTTTTGTGTGTTTTGTTGATGTTATATGAACTCTGTAGTTATGAAAGACATAACGCCTGTGTTATTTAACCTGCCCTCTGTGCCCAGACGTGACCGTTTCCCAACTCAAGCAGTAAATATTTGTAGAAGCCTTCGGCAGATTCTTCACGTGTGCCTGACGCAGTTGGTGGTGTAACTATTTAACATTCAAACATTGACACACATTTTATACATCATTAGGAAAACAACACAAATTGTTATGGTATTTTTTAATATACACTGTTTTATTACATGATAGAACTACATTTTTAAGAGCAAATAGTCAAAATAACAAACTTTACTTATGTAAAAGAATAAAGAGACATTTGTAAAGAAAAAGAACAGATGAAATGCATAACATTACAAAAAAAGGGTACTCTTTCCATTAAGTCATTACTCTTTTTTCTGTGCTTTTTTTGGCATATATTATATTGTTGTATTCATATTACTAAATGATTTCCATATAAATATACAACTCTATCTACTTGTCATTCTATCTCTCTTTTCCTGTAACTGAATATGCTTAAATCTCTCTGAATATCTTTGGCACCCGCTGTGGGTAAGAGTCGGTTCACGCCTCTCCCCTGAGCAGAGACGAAAGAAAAACTGATGGTAAGCGATGTAATGTAGTGTGACAGGTTGCCTGACTCATCTGAAGGGGGCTGGATCCGTCGAAATTTGATGCCAGAACCTTGCATTCCTCGATGTTTGATATTCGCATTCTCTGCATTCTTTATAGCCGACAGGGGAGGAAGAAACATCGGTTGGCCCTGTTTAGATCGGACTCGTGGACAACCATATGCGGCGTTGCGGTCTGTGGTAAAGACTTGCATCAGGTTTTTTTCCATTGTGCAACTTCACGTCTGCGTAAGGGCACTTGACTGCTGACTGTCATCAGATATAACAGGCCCAAAGAGCAGGGACCGAGTTTCCACTGTCGGAGTCAAGCATTCTTCCAAAGAGAAATTTTAACCTAACAAATATTATGGAAATGAAATTAGGATTAAAGCCTATGCCAAATGCATACCTCATGCTTTTGGTTGGACTGTGCCCTGTTTAGAAATGAACTTCCATAAAAACAAATGTATGGAAACACGCAGGAACTGCACAGCTCTTTGGGATGTCGGAGAACATGTGTGTGTGTATCGGAGGGGTTGCCGGGGACCCTGAGTACACCAGACATCGCTGTCTTCTGTTTGCAGCTTTCCGCTTCTCTTCCTCATAAGAAAGCCTTGGAGAAGGGCCGACCTCTCTTCTGCTTGACCGTCGTTGCTCTTGGAAAACTACTCTGTGTCCCGGCTTATTGGATGCTGCATCTCGTTACCTTTACATCACATGGCCTAGGCCAAATGTCTTCTGCCCCATTCCAGACTTTCTCATTTCTTGCAAAGAATCAACCAGGACAATTTAGAGAGGAGGTTCACAAGAAGCAGAGGTCTCAATGTGCTCATGTATGAAGCTGAAGAAACAAGGCAACAGTAATGTCATGGGTGTCACAAGACTAAAAAATAAAGGGAACTCTCTCCTCTAATTAAAAACTCTAATTTGACTGTTTATAGTATAACGTATAAGTATTATATCAATCAAAACATATTGTTGTTGAAGTATTACATAGTAAATTCTACTATTAATAATAATTATCCATACTTATGGTAATGACATTATTGTGAGTAAAAAGGAATTTTTACCTTTACAATAAAACCCGATGTTGCTTGACATTATATCTTCATATACTTTAATTTGTGGTAAATCTGCTTAGTCATAATGTAAGCTTTAAGTCTCAAATCCTGACCACAGTGTTACAAAATTACCCAACAATGTGATTGAGCTTACTCACACGATGTGACTCAGCAAAAATGTCAGGCTGTCTTTAGAAAATGAAGGAACAGAAGGTGGCACTCTTCAGGCCAAAGTCCACGAGACCGACATCCATGCTAGAAATTATTTACATTCCTTCACAGATTGGATTCCTTTCTAAAGGGAAGAACATTGACATATCCTCCTGGAAAAGATGTGGTATGCAGCGGCCCTCTATTACGACAGAGATGTGCTGAAGCAGATATTTAAAGACTGAGAGGATTGCCCTGAATACTGTTTGAATGACACCAGCCGTGTCACCGCGATGACGAAACACATGAGCATTCTTAGGGGCCTGTGCTGTTTCTGGGCATAGGGGCTTCGTAAGAACGGTCTGATCCGGGTAGGACAAGGGGTGGAGCCGCTTGGCAATGTGGCACTTCCTCGCCCGCCTGCCAGGTTATATAAACGTCCAGTGCTGAGCGGAGCACTGTTCTAAAGTGGGAACGCCGAGCTCTATTTGTGGAAAAATTAGCTGGGCAAACTTCTGGATCTGTGTCAGACTGTAAGATTGGCAGGTGCGGTGCGAGGAGGGCTGTTCTTTAGACAGGTGCTTGTGTGTAAGGACAGACTGAGCTCTTTTTCTCTGTTGGGAGGGTGGAAGCGGAAGAAAGCCTGACATGACTGTAGAATGACCTCGGCGACGCCACCATAGGCACAACAAAAACTGTGTTGTCGGTTGACACAATCTCTTGTGACGGGTTTGCAAGGCTAACACAGCTCTGAAATTAGATTGTGTGCTTTTTTCAACCGTGAATATTATAGGGTTAGTATGAGATTAGTATAGACGGTTTTCTGTGTACAGCACGACAGAGGGATTTGACCTAGTGGGCAATGGCTGCTGGGAAGTGAATATGGATCACTTAGACCCAAATCACTGTCACATGCTTCACCAACTCATATCTCATCTCCAGACATCCCAGCTGTCATATAATCATATAATCGACTGTTTATTCCACTGCACTTATGAAAAACACACTGGTTTACCCATTACCAGCGCTGACGTGTTGGCACATACAACTCCAAGTGTCCGGGTGAGGATTGGACTTATTATAAAGTTGAGCTTTAGAAACCATGCAATCATTTACAAATCCGTTTCGACTTCCCCTCACAAAGGTGTACATCGGTTACCATAGCGGGGTGTGTTTGTTAGGTTTTATCATGGTGACGTGCGTTTGTTAGCGAACATTTCAACAACTATGAATAAAAGAAGGCAGGAGCTGGTTTTGAAACTGGCAGATCAGCTTGTCAAGGTGAGCGTGTTCTATTGCATGAACAAGGCTGGTCATATCTGCACATAGGCCTTGGCCTTGTGTGTGGATAGCGAGATAATCCCTCTCAAACTTTCACTCGTAGTCCATCGGGCCGGAGTCCAACACGACAACAATGAATGACGTGATTAGACTTATGTCACATATGTGAGAATTCACCGGAAATAATCGCCCACCCACTCCAAAGGGTTTTTAATTTTGGGTTTCATAATGAACCATTTCTTTCTCACTTTTTTGCCACAAAGAACCTTTTGTGAGATTCTTGAGTGTTGATTTTAAACGGGTAAATGTTTTAAATAATAGATTGGTTTAATCATAACCTCACCATTTAAAAAATGTCAGGCCTTCCATTTGTTTAATATATGACTTGCCTTAAATCTGTTGTTATGAATGTGTGACGGACTTAATTCTGCTTGCATAATCCCTTTGATTAATAATTCATGTTTTGACTGCAAGAGAACTATATTTAATGAACCACATAATGTCACTCTGAATAGAACTTAATGTTTTCTCCCTTGTGTAGTTCTGGCTGCATACTGTGCTATAGGTCTTGCAGGGTTTTATGCTAAGGGATCCGGACAGAATGCTGAATAATTCAGTTTAAAAATCAGGTCACGCTTTTCGGTTCTGTAGCTGGGACTCAATCATAAGCTCCCATTCCAAAATCGATTGATGTTTAATATGCCTTAAGACAAACCGCGTGCAAGTGTTTCATTGTTAACCATTGCCGACTATTTTCTGTTTAAAACGGAAGTTTACCAAAGAAATGAATGCGATTTAAAACGCCATGACATCATAAACCTGTAACCAATGACATTAACTCATTAAAACATGTGGATCGGGAGTTTGAGAGAATAGATAGAAAAGATGCAAGAATAGATCTTAGCTTAACTTTGTTTAAGTAGTGTTTGGAACTGTTCCGTGATATTGAGCTAATGTGAATATCCATGAATCTACACAGACTTAATAAAGCTATATTTAAGCTATTTAAGAGAAGAAATCATATTTTTATAGAACAAATGTCATTTTGACGGTGAAAAGATCCCTCTAAGGGATTGAATTATCGACCACAAGGGAACTTTATAATAAAAATATAATTATAAATAAAAATGTCAAATCATATTTTCATAGATCTTGCACACCTGGAAAATTAAGTTCTCTTAGTGTGTACTGTAAGGTTAACAGTACACGATGTATATATAGCTTAGGCCGTCACTGAGGTATCGGCTTGCATTCATTTGCACCTTTCAAGTATAGAACAGAATATGCGTCTCTGTAACGAAGCCTTCGACCTGATTGAATGTTCAAATAACATTACATTTACATCGTCTGAACGTCTGCCATTGTGTTTATTCCCAGCTCATATATGACTGTCCTTTGAAGTCACGTGGGCAGAGTAACATGATGAGCGGTGCTGAGTCATGCTGCGTCTATCATGAGGATGTAGGTGTGGTTCTTCCAAGAAGGCCAAAAACTGAAAGTTATCTTCTGGAGTGTCACTTTGGACATGTTTGGGACGGAGTCGGCTTTGGAGATTTGGGGGGGGTGATTTGGACCTGCTTGCTTTTACATGGTTACCGCTGGGTCTTTAAAATGCAGTTAAGTGTCATCTCGCACGCACTTGCTTGTGCTGAGTCATTGGGTTCAGGCTGGTTTTGTAACCTCCACCCAGCGGGATGTCTCATTGGCTTGGATTCTTACTCAGCTGCCTGTGTGGTTGGCTGCCAGGACCACTAATCACTTTTCTTTCACTGACGGCGAATTTTAAAGTTGCAGAGGCTTTCCTCGGATTCGTCTGGCTGATGCTTTATAGGCCACAGGGTGGGGGGCGGTCAAAATTTGGGCTTGCATGACTATATAAAACTGCCAATTAAGCTCTGGAGAATGCACTGGGGTTTGTGGAGATATATGGTATTTTGGTTCGAATTATAATAAGCAACAAGAAATTCTCTACAATGTAAATGTGATTTCGAATTCCGTTATTTGAATATATATGGACAATGGTTTGTGTTGGATGGAATCATTTTGAACAATTGTGTGCAATCTAACATTAACATTATTTCTAACTAATTCCCACATTTACATTTACATTTAGTCATTTAGCAGACGCTTTTATCCAAAGCGACTTGCAATAGTCGAGGAGACAATGAAGCGGTAAATAGCCGATACAACAATAGGTGAACAAGTGCCACAACAATGTTACCGAGTTACACAGAGAGAGAAGTTACAAAAAGTATATATAAATTTTTTTTTTTTTTGATAGAGTGAGTAGTTAGAAAAGAAGTGAGTTAGTGAGTTAGGTGTAGCCGGAAAAGATGAGTTTTTAGGAGTTTTTTGAAGATAGTGATCGAGTCTGACAAGCGTGAAGCCAGAGGCAGATCGTTCCACCATCGAGGAACTGAAGCAGAGAACGTTCGAGAGAGAGAGAGACAGAGAGAGAGAGAGAGAGACCAGAGAGAGAGAGACAGAGAGAGAGACCAGAGAGAGAGAGAGAGAGACCAGAGAGAGAGAGAGAGAGACCAGAGAGAGAGACAGAGACAGAGAGAGAGAGAGAGAGAGAGAGAGAGAGATTTCTTACTCTTTTGAGATGGCACCACAAGTCTCAGCTCATTTGCGGAGCGCAGAGATCTTGAGGGCCTATACCTTTGCATTAGTGAGTTAATTCCCATGTGAATAGGAACGATCATCATATGGATCCCAAACCTGCACAAAGTTTACAAATCCATGAATATATTCAATCAATGCACCATTGTCATTTAGAAATAATCAGTTGGTAATATCACCTTCCTGTTATTATATTACATTGTACAAATAGATATTGTGTATTAAGATGTCCGTCAGAGAGAAACAAGATCCTGTTTAATAGAAGATAATATATGAGATGTGTGGTCGTGCTGGAAGACACTTGTCCGGGAGCGGACCCGGACATTCCTGGAATCCATTTAAGAGCTGGATTAGAGTCCTTGGAGAGACCGGTTCCGTGTGAACCAAAGCACAACCTGAGTGTTCTTATATGAGGGCGAAGCGAATAAATGACATTTAATGATTTTACATTTACATTTGGTCATTTAGCAGACGCTTTTATCCAAAGCGACTTACAATAGTCGAGGATTCGATCGACGAGGTTTATTTAAGTGATGAAACTGTTATGTGTCTATGAAATATTGGGTCGAGTCGGCCTGAATGTACTTTTGTGTGTCTGACCAACATCATCGAATGTTTTAAAGTAAGGAAACAGGATGTTTCTTAATGTACTTTCACTTCTTGAAATGAAAGAAATGTGACATGGACTTGCTTTGGCCTTGTTGTGACTTTATAAACCGAGTTAAGGGTTCCAGAATGTGCGTTGACATTCTGCAGCAATACGGAAGTCAATATAGGAAAACCTCAAAAGAAATGTCATTATTTATTATAAAGTTTATTTATCAATGTGTTATTCTAAACACTGAATAATCATCATCTTAAATTCTGTTCAACTATTTATTTATTTAGTATTTTTGTTCACTTTGTTTCATTGTTTCAAAAGTTCTGATGTTTAAACTTATTATATTTCTATTCTTTATGTGTTCTTTATTCTGAAAGCCATACATTAGATTTTACTGAGAATAGAATTAAAGTCAGTAATCTCACAAAAGCCTCAGGAATTATTTATATAAAACATAAAATACTGACTCAATATTAATGATAATAATTATTGTGTAAATAAAGTGACCGATTGTTAACTTATAATATAGAATTAAATATAAAATGTAAAGTTAAGTCATGTTTAAAAGGAGTCTCACACAGACCAACAGTGCAACGCCTGTCTGAAACAGAGCACGCTATTGGCCCGTGCGTTTTACACGAGACTCATTCTGAGCACGCCATTGGCTCGCAGACCTGCCATTTAAGATCGGCGAACCAGTGGGCGTTGCTTGTGTTCTTTGACGCTGGCGTTTGATTGGTCAGCTGTTGGTTTTGTCGTCACTGCGCTGCCAGCTGATCGTCAGAAGCCGGTATGAGGAGACCTGAAGCGGAGCGTCGCGAACATCGCGGAATTTACCTCAAATTACGACTTTAATGTTTAAATTCACTTATGACACTTCATTCCTATAGAACTCATTTCCGGTTCGGATAAATTCTACTTTTAAAGTCAAGGTTTTGGATAACGTCACTGATTTAAAGGTTAAGGTGTGGCTTTGGGATAAATGTGATTGACAGATTCAGAACCTGACAGGATTTCTAACGGTTTTCTCACAGGATTTCCCGCCTTATGACGACGATGAGGTATTTAAATCCAGGAAGCCGCGAGATTACACAACGAAACCTCTTGAATCGAGATAAAACTGTCAGAAACGTGACGTCAGGCTGAACGTACGTCATAACTTGAGTGAATTGTGTAGAATTAATCGAATTAAATCCGTTTCGTTTCTTTAAAGAGATCGTGAGGTGATCTGTGCACGCGCACATAGTTGAGCTGAACGGGCGCGCGCCTCCGCTGTCATCTATTACAGTTAAATAAATTAAATTAAATTAAATTAATATTATTTCACATCATCTGTGGAAGTCGTGTGAGTGAATGAAACATCCCAGAATTGAAGCAGGTAAGTGTCAGACATTCATCCTTGAGAAGTTTTCTTTAAGAATGTGTTTGATCTTGTTGTGTTTGTAAGAAAGTGAAGTTAAATGTTTAAATGTTTATAAAGTTGACATTATAAACACATGTCAATCTGGAGTCAATGCGAATCAAGAGCTGACACAACAGTGGGCGTTGCTCTCTTTAAACCATATATATATATATATATCACTTGTTTCTTAATGTTGGCTTTTGTGTTGATTTGTGTTGATTTGTGTTGTTTTGTGTTGTTTTGTGTTGTTTTGTGTTGTTTTGTGTTGTTTTGTGTTGTTTTTTCATTTGAACTTTCTTAACATGAGACAGAAATGAGGTTAGGCCTGTCTCGTGTGTTAAAGCCTGTGTCTCTTAAAAGAGTTTAAAAACAGCAACAGGAGATTCAGAACCACAGATCAATGTATATTACTATATAAGTTCCTTTCAGGTGATTGCTGTATAGATCCTCATTGAATCCTGTGAGAGGAGATCATGGCAAATTCCACAAGACCCCACCCTAAACATTGCCATATAGACACCGGCTTCTCTCTTCTTTACCCCTCCAGGTCATTCTCACTTCTCTCCTTTTGCTTTTTTTAAGACATCTGGAGACCTCAAGATGTCATTGAACGGATGGATGACGTCTTATTGGTGTCGAAGGTGAGTTATGTAAAGGTTCTTTGGAGTCAGTGACGTGTCTTTGTGTTTTAAAATGGTTTGTTTAAGTCAAATCCAGAAGTTGTGAAATGCTCTTTTACACGACCGAAGGATATAAAATGACGCAATGTGCTGAATTCATGGCATTTCCAACTCGTTCCCATCATCACCAGATGACTGTCTGCTTTACTTCCTTGAATTTATGATGGAATTATCTCAGGAATCAAGTGTTTACAAGCACTCTTAACTCGTGTTTACGCAAGCATTGTAATGGATTTTAACGCTTGTTTTAACTTAAAACTACATACGTTTATGCAACAATCTACCATGTTCAATCTGCATCAACTTTATTTTATTTACCAGAATGCCAAGAACGGAGATTATATGTTAAATCTAAAGTCATTACTTAACGTTGAGGGCAGATTTTTAAGAATAAGGTTGTTGCTTTGTGTTGTTAGGCCGGTTCTTCCTGGCGAGAATTTTGTTTGTGTATTGATCCTCCTAACAATACAAAAATAAATAGTTGTTGTATGACTAACAATGACCTAGATTCTTGTGTTGTTTCCTAGTTTAAAATCATATTTAAATTCTATTAACACATTTTTCATTGTATTTAAACAATAACTGTATTTGTTTGTTCTTCTTAACTAGTTGTTAAGTCTGTAATATAAAATTCGTACTACTTGTAAACAATCTCAAAGATGTATAGAGCTTATTATAGACGTAGCGTTGTTTAGGGATAATAATCATCTGTTCAAGTTTTGTTCTCTTGCCCAGGGTAATCACCATTCATCGCAAGGACATCTTGGATCTTTTCGTTCTTTTCAAGCCTAATGATTTTTAATGTAGTCATACAACAACTCTTAAGAAAGACTCTTTGATTTGTTCATCTTATTGTTGGTGACGTATCTTGCCCTGTGATCGTGTTGTCTAGTCTTGCTGTTCAGTTCACTCATAATCAAATTTATTTTTAAACTTCGCTATTACACTTATAAAGTAATCCATCAAGACTGTGTGAAACTACCAGTATATGCCCTTAGTGAAAAAATCTCTTTCTGATTTCTATTCAAGGCCCTTTAAGTGCTTCCTCCGTGTGGTTTCTGATATAATGACGAGGTCTTTCTGAAACAATGAACTACTTTATTACTTCTGGTTTATCCATGACACCGTAGAGTACCTATACCTGCATGAGCAGATTTATTAAGATCCGTACATAGAAGCCGACAGTGAGCTTTGTGTGAATGGACCGAAGAAAAGAAACGTCAAGGCATGGAGACATTCTCTAAAGCCACACCCTTAGTGTTACACGCCATTTCTGTTCTGCGAGGCCCTTCTATGCATACTTTATCATTTGTGAAGGTCTGAAAGCCATTTTTGCGATTTTAGCGAGTGTTCAACAATTGCTTCGAATCGATGCAGTGTGCCGTACAGACTGTGAGTGGGTTTTTTTGCAGATGAAGCTCGGCTGTGACAGTGATTTGCCCGTTTGGCAGGTGGCTGTAGTTGTCTTGAGTGTAGGAGGGAAGGATCTCAGAAGAAGGTCTGCTGTTGTCTCAAGGACAGCGGAGCTTCCCGTCTGTGCAGTCCTGTGGGACCAAATGCTGGCCGCTCTGTTCTCAGGAAGTGAGATTCTGTTCACATTTTTGTTAGGTTTTATTATTCCTTATGATGTCGTCCAGTTACTTACTTTAAATATTTTTCTGTGTAAGATCATAGTGTGTACATTAGGAGTCTTGTTGCAATGTCAAACCTGATGGACCAATATATGCTCTCTGATTAAATGAGCTGCAGGCATTGTGGTTCAAGCTACCATGTTAGTGACCCACTTTGAGCTTTTGTGCTATTGTTTTTCATCGAATTTCTGTCCCCTATGCACAGTAAACTTACAAGGCAATGCACACACATATATTGAATGTGCATGTTATTTTCCGTTGCTTTTTTAACTTCATTCGGACTAGCTCTAAGTTCCCGGAGCAGATGAGTTAGTTCACTTCAGATGCAGTGAGCGTGAGCTGGCCGAGCTCTGTCAGAGGGTGGAGTCAGTCCGGCACAGCGTATCAGACAGCGTTGAAGGCCTCTGCAGACAGAATGGAATTTATACCATATGTACCAGGCATCCCAAGAATGCGTGGCACACAGACTCGACCAAGGGAAAGAACGGCAGAAAGCGCGATGGAAAGGGGAGAGCGAGAACAGAAATGTGTGTGAGAGGGGAGAGGGGGATGGATGAACCTGTTGAGCGCAATTCCATCAGTGTTTCCGTAGGAAAAATTTGGGCTAACTGCATATTATGTAAATATAAACAGTTGAAATCGCAGTTTTGTCCTGCACTTTGCGACACTTTGGATTGCGATATTGCTTTTTGCTGCCAAATCAGCGCTATGTCAATGAGTAACTCAACATAGCTGGACCTTTGTATAATAACTTGTTTTAACTCTAGAGAAATTCCTGTTAATTCTGTTTACCCGTAGCACACTATTAAAAGCATGACTGGATCAAGTTGAAGCTCTGGCTTCCTCTGCCTCCCTGGGAGAGACGGCTGCCGCTCTGATCATTGCTAACGTTGTGAGCTGTGATTCAGAGGTTGCTGGGGTGGAGGGAACAGGCGATGCTTTGTCACTACAGCCGACATAATGAAAAAAGCTTCATTTGAGTTAGTGCTTATTCATGGTTTACCAGCTGCCCCGGGTTCCTTTCATTAAACTGCAGGTTTTTTTGCCGCTTTTGCAAAATATTTGTTTGGATAATGTATTAAATCTTTAGTTTATTGTTCTTGCATTAGACTTGAGAGATAAAGGATGTGTTAGACATGATATAGCTGTGGATATTGATTTTTATGCAAGCAGTAGTGCTTGCGCCACAAACCTTATAATACTTTGTCAGATCTTGATGACACTGAATTGTGTTGAAATGTGTGTTTGGCTTCGCCGCAGGCATACTTTTACAAAACAATGCTAAAAACCAAAGCCTTGTTTTAATCTTGGCCAGATGTTCTGCATTCTTGTGTGCTGCAATCTGCATTTCAAAAGAATAAGTGTTGGAACGCGTCATTTCCCTTGAGTTTTGAACTGCTTTTGTTTCTCAAGGTGGTCATCCTTTCATAAGCTGTCGAAGTTCAGATGTGTACACGTGTTTGTTATTTTATGTGTTTAGTATCTTTTTAACAAACCTTGTTTGTACTTTTCGGTCAAGTCCTCATTCGCTTAAAGAGTCGGTACACTCAAAAACTCAGACATTTTGTAATCATTTTCTCACACATGTTTTCAAACCTTTATGATTTTCTTTTGCAGACCAAATTATTATTTTTTTAAGAATGTTGGTGCACAGAAGTGGAACCAGTTTTATTGTAAGAACACAAATAAATGTGTTTCTAACATCCAATTTAAACTTGAATGACTTGCAGAACACAAAGGAAGATATTTTAAAGAATGTTTATAACTGGTAACTTTTAATTTGCATTAATGTTCATACAATAGAAGTGAATGTGTGCAAAATTGTTTAGTTACCAAAATTCTTCAAAGTGTCTTCTTAAGTCATTTAATTAGATAAATGGTTGAGTAAGAGATGACTTAACTTACATTTTTGGCTTTACTATCCCTTTAAATGCTCTCACGGACTCATACAGCTCTGATTTGAGATTTATAAAGACGCCCCTCCTCTGATATTAGCAGGAGATTACATGAATTCTTGAAATGGCTTTGCTGCTTCCGCGTTGCCCCACAGTTATTTCCATTGTATAACCCAGCTGGAATTTCCTCATATCAAATTGTTTTGCCTTTTGTTTGCCTGTTCGTCAAGTGGCTGGAGGAAGTCAAGCAATGATTCTGGATGTCACAGAAATGTGGTGGCGCTCATGTTTTAAAGGACCTTATAGTTTTTGAGACGTAATGCGTATTCCCAGTTTTGGAGAAGTGGTGAATGGATGGGGTCCCTGGGATGCATATGCAAATATTTCTCCTTTTCACTCTCAGATTCTGAGGATTTTTCCATATCGTTCTACAGATCACCCGGCTAGACGTTTAAGATTAAGGCTTAGATTACCTTTAACAGAGCTTGTTTAGGATGGCTGTGCTCTTTAGATTGTGTTCATCCGGGCTATATTTAGAGTTTGGTTTGTCTTGACCTGTAAACACACACAACCATGCTCGCTTATGGCACCGTTGAATCGTTAATAAATTGCCTGGCGATGTTTGTGAGGCTTTACCAAAATAGGAGAAGGATGTATGCATGATTTGCTTACCGGACGAGCCCCTGTTAAGTCTTCCTGTTTACCACCTCTGACGTCATCAAACGCCCTCAGGTGGTTTTATTCTGTAGAATGCTCAATTCCCATTTTTTCCTCTTCCTGGCATCTGGAGTCTTTTCATATGTGCATTAGTGAATGGCATCTATTTCTCAAACTCTTCACTTCTCCGTTTTCTACGGCTGCCCGCCGGTTGACTCATGATATGATTCATGGCAAAATAACCAGAGCGGTCTCTGCATTTATAG
Source organism: Triplophysa yarkandensis (assembly GCA_033220385.1). Lineage (NCBI taxonomy): Eukaryota > Metazoa > Chordata > Actinopteri > Cypriniformes > Nemacheilidae > Triplophysa > Triplophysa yarkandensis. The sequence continues at coordinate 3,304,233 of CM065660.1, forward strand.
CATCGCTGTTGGAACAGCGACCTGTTCTGATCGCTGGGGCTTCATTACTATCTTTGATTAAGAAGAGAACGGAGAGAGAAGTGAATGTTATGCTCAATGAATATGTAAAAGATTGTGAATAATACAATAGGACAGTGTGATGCTCAGCTTAGTCGGAGATGTTTTTGTTACACATTATACAGCACCTGTGGACTTCCAAATTCGATGTAATTGTATGTGTCTGATCAAGAACCATGCTTTACCATCCTGTCCAGGAAGCGAGTTTGTAAAGGACTTTTTTCTCCCCCTCATGAAGAAGATCCGTTTGCATGCTGTGTCATGTGGCATTTCATAACTAAAATGGATTCTCTTTTCCCTCTGGCCTTGAGCAAATCTTTCCAGAGATTCTTACAGCATTCAGACAGTGTATGGTTCCAACCTCGCATTTTTTTGCCGTTGTTGGGATTCTTTCTGTTTCATCCTCGGGCGTGGTTCTCCCTTTTTCTTAACTGTTTTCTTTCCAAGAGCTCCTGCTTAAAAGGACAAGCATGACAGGAATAAAACATGTGCATCATCACAGGTTAGAACCCTTATCTCTGCTCAGAAGTGACCTTGCAGGGTGTCCGGTTAGATAAATATAGAACTTCATTTGAATTAAAGATCTCAACTGCCTCACATCTGAAACGGGCTTTTTTGTGATGAGGACAGTCTGACTGTAATGTTTGGGAACATTTCAAGGCTTTACAATAAATCACTTCTTGTTTGTTTGTTTGTTTGTTTGTTTGTGTGTCAATGAGACAGAGACAGTGAATGTTCAAACATGGTCCATTGTGTCCAGTGCTGACCACATGAAGCCTGTGAATCTGGACTGTGCCAGGGTATATGATGATCAGTACAATTTATGAGAATTGTATTTTATATTAACTAAAAGAATTTTAGCTTGTTTTTTAAGATATTTGCTGATACTACACGGGAAGTATCTTTAAAGTGTACCCAGGAGTGTTTCATCTGTGCCACTCATTCACTGAGGTTAAATTTATATTACAGTCTGTCTTTAGACAGTGGTTTGTGCATTTAAGTCTTGTAACTGAAGCTGTAAGCCCTCCCTGCCTGCAGTGTCCTGGACATAGAAGGATCTTATCTCCGCCTTCGGACAAAGGACAATTCCACTGCCCGGTGTCTGATAACAACACACTTAAGACACTGCAATTGAGGAAAGCTGACCGTCTGTTTCTTTTTTGTTTGTTTCTCTTTTAGATAAATAATAACGTGTAATGCGCATTTTTATTTTTGACAAAGCAATAGTTTTCACCCTCTGCACTTTTTCAAAGTTAGGGTAGAATAAAGAGAGAGACAGAGCGAGAGAGAGAGACAGAGAGAGAGAGACAGAGAGAGAGAGACAGAGAGAGAGAGACAGAGAGAGAGAGACAGAGAGAGAGAGACAGAGAGAGAGAGACAGAGAGAGAGAGACAGAGAGAGAGAGACAGAGAGAGAGAGACAGAGAGAGAGAGACAGAGAGAGAGAGACAGAGAGAGAGAGAGAGAGAGAGAGAGAGAGAGACAGAGAGAGAGAGAGAGAGAGAGAGAGACAGACAGAGAGAGAGAGACAGAGAGAGAGAGACAGAGAGAGAGAGACAGAGAGAGAGAGACAGAGAGAGAGAGTGTGAGAGAAATAAAGAGAGAGAGGGAGAGACAGAAAGAGAGAGAGAAATAGAGAGAGAGAGAGAGAGAGAGAGAGAGAGAGGGAGAGAAATAGAGAGAGAGAGAGGGAGAGAAATAAAGAGAGAGAGAGAGATGAATGTTTGTGTTCTTGCGTAGGGAGTGTCAGGTCCAGTTGGATTTACTTTAGCACACTGGCCCCTTTATTCATCGTTCTGCAGGGTCACTGGGTTCACAGAGTCTGTATGCATCAAGCATAAACCACAAAGCTTTAGAGCCACCTTTAACAGCATGTGGATCAATGGGAGAGTCAAGCTTGGAGACTGGCTGTCTGTGAAAAAAGAAACATTGAGAGGAAATGAAACCATACTTCACGTATTTCCCTAAGAGAAGAATGAATGGCTTTCTGGCTGCGAGTTTTCTTATTGTGTCGACTCTTTTGGTTAAATGAATCAGACGCGTTCAAACTAAAGCTTGGGTCGATGGAGTAAGGAGATCTTTAATGCCGTGCGAGCGGTATATAGTCTCTGGCATGATCAAAAGGTTTTATCCAGCGGATCTATCTGAACTCAATTAAATGCAGGATCTGAATGAATGGTGAAGCGGTAGCAGGACTGCATTACTTCAGGGGTAGAAATCACATAACTGTTCTATCTCTCTTGGCTGTGTGGCTATGCCAGAGGAAAAACTGCCGTTTAAACTTTATCCAGATATCCTCTTTATCAGTCACTGCTTCTGTTTCAGTGTTAAAGTGTTAAGGTGATACATGAAATATATTTTGAATTGTATATGTTGTTTTAGTTGACTCATTGTATGTCATAGCGCACTTCACACAACTTTTTCTGTTCTTTCAGGTCCAACCACACCCAATGTTTCTCTGGAGCACAGACTTTGAGGAGCCTCTTGGCTGACCTGCAGCAGTTCTTCACTGGCAAGCTTTATGTAGTTGTGTACCAGCTAAAGCTGCCAGCTGAAGAACTGTTGTGGTCGGCTCTTCCCGGCACATTAAAGGTGACAGTACTTCCAGACAGATAAGGCCTGGATCAGACGGATTCTACTTTTTCTTTTCTCTTCCCCCAACCTCAAGGAAGCAGTCTAAGCTCGGCTATTCGTTCTTCTTGGCCGTAAACAAACAGGGTCCATGCTGATTCTAGACACATTCCTGGTCCTGTGAGGTCCCCTTGCCCTTATTTGGGTGTGAAGCACGCTTGAAGTGGCGTTCTTTGCTGAAGGTGGCCACCTTGCTTTTCTGCTGTTGCTCAAGAAAATCACCTTAAACAAATGTTGAGTGTTCGTATGGATGTTTCTTTGTGTTGTGGAGATGTGCCCAGGCTTTGACGTGTCTCAAAGTTCCTCCTGGGAATGACTAATAAAAGCTTGAAGTGTGTATGTAACTTCCCTTCGCCTTTTGAGGTTTTTCTGTAGTTTGGTTCGAATATGACCTTGGGAAACACATTTACGTAAAGGACTGTGCTCATCACCCTACTTTAGTCAAGCCGTAAACTATCTAGTCAAGGCCGGCTTCAAATAGGATATGAAAAACTTTCTAAATCCTCCCAGCCAGATGAAAACGATAGAATATTCTCTTAGTTTAGTAGAACCAGATGCTTTGTGCCGGAAATGTGGTCCGCCTTTTTCTTCCTCCATCAGGAATTCATCTGTTCATTTTTGGAACTTAGATGAGATGCATGCCACAGCATTAAGCACATGTAACTTTAGCTCACGTATAGCTCTGACCTTCACACAAGGGCTTCTTCAGGTCACAGGAGAAGATTGTCTACCTGATCCGCTCTTGTCTAATGTCAATCTGCCTTCAATTGAATTAAAAGATTGTTGAGGGTCGTTGTCTCAGGTTTACATAAACTTAGACGGTCTATGTTGAAGGTGCAAAGACAGGATTCTATTGGCATTATATTTCACTTCTGTGCTTTGTCAGGCCGCAAATCTCAATGTTTTACCAAATGTGATGAATGATGTAATTATAGTCGAGAATCAAGAAATAAAAATAGTCTTAGGGAAATAAGTCTCCTGTCTTTTATTGGTATAAAATGTATTAATAATTGAGCAAAGATGATCAGGACTTCCCACGGCACTTTCCTAAAACTTCGGACTTGATTGTTAGTTACTGGATTTTAGTGTGGTAAGTTAAGGATAATCGTCTTATGTTGTTTCACAGGGTTTCATAAACCCTGTATTTGAAAAGTTTATGTTCCTAATTTTTTCCCTACATTTTGTGCTGTGGTCCTGATAAAATTTACAAGCAGTTGAAAACAAAATCATATGAACTACTTTACATTGTTGTTTTGGACTTTTAATTTATTCTAATTACATTTTGTGACGTTCTTTAACAAGAACTGAACCTTTTTGTGCCCCTTAGGTGCATCATGAATCCAAATGTCAAAGGTCATGATATCTTATGAAGCAGTATTCCAGACAACTGAGATTTGAGAATTTTGGTCTCTGGGACACCACTCTCAAATGCTTTTAATTTTCTGAAACTCGGATGTTACTTCTGAGCTTGAGATGGGAAATTTCTCAAATCCCAGTTGTCTGGAACGCAGTGTTCCACTCTCTTTCACACATTCTGCAGTGATGACACCACATGGACGGTGAAAGCTAACATAGTGCAAAGTGGATTTACAGCCATCTACATCTCCCCTTCACAGATTTAAAGCTGCTTAGTCAGATTATCTTGAGTTCCCGGCAAGCAGGAGATCATTCACCTGATGAAACATCCATGTTGCGACACCGTTCCAGCAGCCCACAATCCTACCCGACCTTTGCCCGTGGGCTTGTGGCACGCCAGTGCTTTTTCACCGTGCAGGTCAATGTACCATAGTGTACCTGTTGCACAGCGGGTATCGTGTAACCAGACTGATTAACAAGCGGTGTGATGTGTAATGTGGTACTGCATAATGTCCCAACGAGACCTGTGACTGCTTGTTCTTTATGAGGTTACACCTGTATTAAAACAAGCAGAAAGGAAATCATTCAAAGTATTTGAAAGGTTTAGGTAACAACAGTCATGTTGATATTGCAAAACTGCTAAGCAAATTTAATTTAGCAGCGGGTCACAAAACCGCATAACGTTATGTAATGTTACTTTAAATGCTTATTTCCTAAAGTGTGCAAAGGTAACGGTAATTTACAGTATGTGTTTATTGTTGATTTGTACATTTTACATGGGGGAAAAATAGGAGACTTTATCAAAGAAGCATTTGTTTGTGTAAAAGAATGCATTTAAAAAAAATATTATTAAATTAAATACGTTTTATTAAATATCATTTTTGTTTAATTCTCTGAACCAACCAGTTTTTATTAGCATTAGTTTGCAGGAAATTAAAACTGGAGGAACAGGTAAACAAATCAGAAAATATGCTCTGTATGGTTTTAAATCTCAAATACACAATGAAAACATTTGGACTAGTTTTCATTTGTCTTTCACATTGCTGCTGGATGACTTTGTCTCTTCTGAGGTTTAATTTTGTTATAACCTAACACACACTGGATTGCAATAACCACACATCAAAAACTAATAAATACGACCTTTAGACTAGTATCTTATTTTTCTGTGGCCGTTTATGTTTGTATTTTTCCATCTCTATTAATAAATACGTCGTTTTTCAATTTCCCATCTAGAGAAAATGCTCATCACCCCCGATCCACATCCGGCCTGTGACTTTAGCCAATCCTCTCAGTCTGATGAATTCATCAGATGATGCTGGAAAATCCCATATGTAGAGTGTCTGATGACTCGGAGCATATTTACACCCACTGATGTATGAGTTATCAACCTCCTGGTTAAATAAAGCAGTGTGATACATGTGGAACATCCAGAAATAGACACATTTCATAGATGGCCACAGAGATATAATAAGATCTCAAAGGAAAAATGATGTAGAAATGTAAGATGAAGGAACGTAGTGAATGTGGAAGCAAAGTCAGACAGAACTGTTTTTTAATCAATAATTTGGCTTCACGCTTAATTCCAGAAGTGACATCATCGCAGGACCTGTCCACCAGATGATTCCCATCTCTCCGGTTATGTAATTCCATGGAAAGTCTGAGCAGGGAACTGCACAAGCTTGACAATCTCATTAAAGCGACAAGATGCCTCGGCGCACGTCTCCTTGTACTCCCGGCTTTACTGGCGAGCTGCCCTTATGTTTTTATGGGGATTTTTATGTAAGTGTTAGAAAGCTTGAAAACAAACAGTCCTATAAATGACGACGCTTATTTCAGCTAGTATACCTTTTTATTGTACTATTTGGTTACCATGGTAACACCGGGATGTCAGTATGGCCAATTTAATCTCAAACAACACATTTGACTAAACAAGGTCTGGACATTTCAACTTGATGTCCTAGATGGAAGGAGATTGTCCAATAGATGTGTTAAGCAACAATCTACATTCTGTTTATAGGTATGAATAACCAATAACCAGTCTGGTTCTAGAAGTGTTATAGAAATATAAAATGAAGAGTTCATTTGAAAAAACAAACAGATAACTCAAAAATAAAATTGCATAATTTTATCATGTATATCGGTTTCACAAGATTACGTTAAAATACACTAATAAACATTGTCTCGCCATCCGCATTAATGACTACTAAAAATAATGTCACATGGCATAAATAAATCTACACCATTGTGCACATATCCAGAGAGGATTGAAGATAGTATGAGACGATAATATGTTTTTTAAATAAATCAAACTTTCAATATACGTTTGATATTATTTTCTTTCATTTAAAACGTAGGCCTTGGAGTCACAAAGGAACGTGTGTTCTCTGCTTTGCTACACTTATATTTATTTACAAAAAGACAAAAAAACGAATAACACTTCAAAGAAATCCCAAAATGAACCTGCAAATTTAATAAAACAATAAACCTATTTGAAAAAGTACAGGATACACCTGCATATATAACTGTACAGTATTGTGCCTGCGTGCAGAGAGGATTGAAGACCGTATATTTTTGTGTGTCCATGTGAACAGGGTGACATGGCAACAGCAGGATGGCATGAGGCCTAGTGCTATTGTTTCATAAGAGAACTGAGCAGTTTCCCACACTGACCCGCTGCTGATCTCAGTTCTTCTGTCTTGACAGGCGGTGGATTCAAATGCTCTGTTTTTTTTTTTTCGTTGCAGAGATAAATAAACTCTGATAAGAAAGACTGAAGTTAAGAACAAAACCTTCATGAGAGAAATGGTTAGTAGCCTTTAGCAAACACAAGATGGACTGTCCACAGATAGCCACAAAGATTTAAAGACATGCTCTCTTAAAAATTCTCACGCTTCTACTTCCTTTCTCGTGGCTCATGGACTCATTTTTCACCAGTTGGGTTGGCTTCAGTGGAGGTCAGTGAGTACATTTGGGTGGGTGTAAGCGGTGGACGAGCTTCAGAATCCAATGTTTATGTTTGTCCATGTTCGCTTATAAAGATTTATGTCACAGTTATGGAGCATACGGTGCTGTGGATAAATCATTACAAGGTGAGATCCTTTGAGAAACTGTCCACCTTGAAATGAACCATGAGGACGGTAGGTCAATCTAAATGACCGCATCAACTTAATTTAAAATATCTGCCAATTCTGTTTCATCTAAAGGTGGAGTTCATTCTCTAACTGTAAAATCACACGGTGCACATTTCTGCTACATAACCACTGAAGATGTTGTGTTTTTCCACAACTGCCCCGCTGCCTGGATTCTGGAGAGTGGACTGTTTAGTGGACCTTTCTCTTTGGCTCTCTGCATGGAGGAATGTGATAATGCATCCCAGCTTTGGCTTAGCCTTGCGGCTGGCTGGTCTGGAAACACGTGTCTGGCTCTGACTGCACGCTGCACGGCTCCCCCCCGGAGACCAGCGGGACCCTAGCGCACCGCACGCTGTTACTCCAGCGGAACCCTGAGCTAACAGCTGTGTACCAAATGTCAAAAGGCCCGGATGAGCGGAACGTGGCATAGCTCGTTGTTCGGTTAGTGACATTCTTCGAAATATCTTATTTCTGCCTCCATCAATACATATATGACACCCTTCACAGTACAAATGTTCGGGCAGCACACCGTGAGGTCATGCCATGCTTAGACGGATTTATTTCCAGAGTCTTCAGTGATAAGGCTTTAGCTTAAGAAGCGCTCTTGAAGTCTGTTAGGGATCTGCTCTTGAAGACTCTTCGAGAGGTCAAAGAGCATTTTGGGTTCAGGTCTGGGCCGTCTGACTCTACGGGCCATCCCAGAATAGCTGGTCTCCCTGAGTGACGGAGCTTATAGAATAGCTGGTCCCACGTGATGACGGGAAGGTGGCTGTGTCAGCAGAGCTCAGTGTGTGAGCGTTCACTCATGTGCCCTTTGTACTGCCTGCTATGTGCAGTGGTATGTTTCTAAAGGTCGAGGGGAGGTACGTGAGGCTCCAGCGGGGAGATTTCTGGACACTTGTGGACCCGGATCCCAAAGCCCAGCGTGACACTGTCATATCTAAACTAATAATCCTGACAGGAGTCGTCGCTCGGGGGTTATATCTGGGACAGAAAACTGTCATACTTGACAAATGAGATTACGTTAATATCTTGCTTACGTCTTCTGGCCAGGAATGAATCTGTAGAATGTCAGGATGAATCTGAGATCGTTATGTTTTATTACATGAGCATTTCAGTGAATCGTACCAAATCTCCACCGTGATCCTCAATCGAGCAGAGTTTAACTTTACATACCAGTTTATAAACGGGTGTCGGAATGTAAAACATTTATCTTTAATTTGTTTGGACAACAAAGTATGTTAAAATGCAAGTTTAAAAATACGACTGTGATATTAAAATCTTTTTCGATTTGCAAATTGCAATAGTTATTTTCAGAGCCACGGGAACTATCCTAAACTTATTTACAAGAAAAGACTAAACATAAACTAAAAAATATTGTTTAAAAATATGACTTGGTCTGTTTGCTTTATTTATTTATTTTTAAATCTGATCTGATATACAAATAGAGTTATTTACAAAAACTCTTTTCTTAAAAAAAGATAATTCAAGAAATTAAACTGCAGATTTTCTTAACAACTTTTTCGCAACAAACCGAATAAAACATGATTTTTGAAAAGTATAATTTTGCGAATACACTGTTTATCTTATCTATGATTTTTATATTAGTCATCTTTGTTTGTCTCACTGTCAGGAACACACACCTGTGAGTTAAATGGATTTCTAGAATGTTCTGGAACACAGTGTTTGATTTTACAGGTGTGTCTGCAGGCCCGGGCAGATCTTCTCTTCTCTTCTCTTCACTTTATCCAACAGACCTCCTCCTGCTGGAGAGACGGGTAATACACAGAACCTCACTTCCTTCTTTTCATAGGTGAGGACCATTCAGGAAAAAGTCAGAAGATCCAGAATTCCCAGAATCCTCATGCTCCAGCCCTGTCTAAACATTTAAGGTTGGGTCCAGCAGACGCCGTGGATGGCCTTCCACACATGTGGTCCAGTGACTCAGCGGGGGTGGAGAACATCTCACGTCCGATGTATAGCAACAGTGACGCAGGTTCACTGAACCACGAGTGAGTGAAACATGTTTTCCCTCCCGCAAACAATCTCTGACTGTCACAGACACCACTTCCTCTGCCGCACAGGAAGTGTCCAACAGTCCCATTAACACACTGTCACATGATGGAGAGGCCTAGAGAGTTCATGACACACACACACACACACACACACACACACACACACACACACACACACACACACACACACCAGGACCGGTCAGATGCGTTCTCATCTCTTCATGAATCCTTCATTATAGTTTATTTCTGTGTGTCACATACAAGAGCAGTTCATTGATACTCTTCATTCTTCAGATTTTTATTGAAGCATCATTATGATGATCCACACAACATTCTCCAGACAGAAACACGTGAACCGAGCAGCATGTGTGGGTGAACTGACGCAGTCTTCATGACTCACTGTGACAACAGATCTCACTTACAGCATCATTTCTGTTCTTCTGCGTCTGTGACAGGTGAGGAATCACCATCCATAGTTCAGACAAAAATAAAATACTCATCATTCATTCACTATATGTGACTCTTTAATCTGTTGAACACAAAATATGATATTTTGAAAAATGTCCGTACAGTGGAAGTCGACTGGTAATGCAGCATTGTTATCGACATTCTTCTAAATAGCTTCTTTTGTGTTCTGTAGAAGTCGTACAGGTTTAGAGAGTTGTTTTTTGGTAGACCGTCCCCTGTAAACATCTGCTTTAATCTACTGCATTCACATTTGAAAGGAACATAGAATTGAAGTATTTATTCACCAATGTATACTGAAATACAACAAAAATGACACTTTCATTCAGAAACTAAAGTCAAAATGCTTTAATGATGGACTGGGGCTTGTACCCATGGTTACATGATGATAGTTTTGCTTCAAGCATTTAATAAGACTTAAAATGAACTGATATTTCTAGTTACACACATTTATTACTGTCAGCAAAAATGAAGAGCAATCTTCAAAACAATAGTTCACACAAAAATTTATATTCTGAAGAATTGATCAGCACTGATGCCAGTCACTTGCATGAACACAAAATCAAAGTGTCATCATTTGTATTTTAGGGTCAAGGCAAATTTATTGATATAACACATTTTATAGACAGTGTCCATTCAAAGGGCATTACAAAAGGGGAAAATTAAAATGAAATCTAAAATAACAATAAACAAGGACTTTTATTTATTTTTTAAAAATTTAAATTATATTTAAAATAAAAAACGTAGAAATAGAGAACAAAAAAGTTTCGAATAAATGGAGAATATTCATTCTTGTGAACTTTCTTTTCAAATCTGCTGTGTATTTTTTTAAAAGAGATCATAACTGTAAAGGCTTTAAATTTGAATGTTATTATTGATATTTATGTCATGCATTTTATATTGTTAATAAAATCAGTGTTATTTTCCTGAGATTGTCCAGCAGAGGACGTGGTGTAGTGTAAAACCCTTCCTGACCTGTCACTTCCTCAACAACATTGTGCAACAGTCTCAACAACATGATGCCAGGAATGCAAACTAAAGTACATTCTGTTATTTTCTCAGGAAATGCAGAATGTGGGACAGCTGGCCGATAGATGACAATTCTGACATGAATTCTGTTCTCTCCTGTTGTTCTAAACCTCAAGACATTTCTTTGTTCTGATGAACACAAAGAAAGATATTTGAAAGAATGCTCGTAAACAAAAAGCTCGTGGAACTCATTAACATATAAAGTATATAAATAAACAAAAATTGAAGTTCAAATTACAGCAGAACTTGTAATGCACTACATTTGTCACACTTTCTATAATACTATTTGTTTAACAGAATAGGAATTCACTCCCAATGGGAGTTCAAAACCTGTAAGCATTCTCCCGAATATCTTTTTTTCTGAGATCCTCACAACAAAGAACCGTAAAGAGATTTGATCCGACTCAAATGTGAGTAAATGTGAGCCCTTTTATAAAAGTGTTGGTTTTCTAATATCGCAGTGAAATGCATTGGCCGGCACACAATGTTCTGACATGTCTTGTAAAAAGTGTAATTGCGTGTAATTGAGTGGCTCTCTTCTGTAATCCAGAGCGATCCTAAAAAGCCATAAAGCAGACGGCTGGTTCCAAGCTTTATTCTCAGCTGGAGCTCAAACAAAGGCAATGCCTGAACACAACGCTGCAGATCCAGCTGCATGCCACATGTGTGTGATGGGGTCAGGGAGTCCATTGCAGCTCTTTCCTACATCCTAAAGAAAATGTGAAGGTTCGTCAGAGCTTCCAGAAGCTTCTAAACTCTTCTGGCCGAAGATGGATGTGATGTGAAAACGCTGAGGACAGTCTTTCTGAGTCTAATCTTGTTATTCCTGGATCCTTAATCCAGAAGAGCCGTACAGCTCCTTCCAGCTTTCACACGGCCTGCTGTGACAACAAACCCCCTCGCATACACACAGATATATCATGGAGGACAGCATGATGATGGGTGTTGAAGGAATCAGGAAGAGCATCCTGCATGGAGGGACTGGAGAGATGCCCAGATTTGTCACAGGAACTAAGGTACATCTGATGCCCGTGTGATACCTACAGCCAGAGATGTTTCTGTGCAAACTAAGATTGCAGATCATATCCTTACATTTAATTTAAACCTGCCGTCTTTATAGAGTCATATGTCTTTGATTTAAAGGTCGCTCTGAGTTGATTGTAGATCATTTTAAAGAGTAAAGAAGGCCAAAGCAGTGTGATATGAATCTACAATGGTTGAAATCTTCTGCATTGGTCACAGGTGACCTTCCATTTCCGCACTCAGCTCTGCAATGATGAACACACCGTCATTGATGATAGCAAGAAAGTAGGGACACCGATGGAAATGGTCATAGGGAACATGTTTAAACTGGATGTCTGGGAAACTCTTCTGATGTCCATGCGCATTGGAGAGGTGGCCGAGTTCTGGTGTGATGTCATCGTAAGTATTGCATTTCTTATTTCAGGGGAATAAAATAAGCAGGTAAATTAAATGTGAATTAACATTAAAGTTACCAAAAACAAGAGACATCTCTAAATACTTCCATGTGAGACCCGTCGGTGGCGGATAGGTGGAAGCTCTGAACAGAAGGGGGTTAATGCAAGTCAACATTACATCAATCATCAGAATTAACTACAGACATCTGAAACAGATTAATATAACCGAATAAGAGGAATGCTAAGATTGTTAATACAATGTATTATTATGTATCGACACACAACAGTGGAGACGCAATGACATTGTGCCAGTTCTGTGCCAGTGGAAGAGAAAGAGATCTGTTTGTGTTTGACTAAACCCCCTATGATCAAACCTCAAAAAATAGCAGTCTAAGCACAAGTTTTATAATAAAAGAAAAAAAAGAAAAATGAGTTGTGGACATTACCAAAAACGGACATCGTTTTTGTACTTTTTTAATAAAAGAAGGAATTTTGTAGAATTTCGTGGAATTAAAAACACAACCCAACGGTAATGATGCCCAACAATTGGTATGGCTCTTTATAGAACATAAAATAATTACCATATTTTTATGTGTCTATTTAAGAAGAATATGTGGCGTTATGCATGTGACAATGCTTAAAATCCTTTAAAAACTCTAAGATGAGACACACGGTTATTTAAAAACCAAATATCTGTGCTATTAGTATTAGAAAAAAACTTAAAACTGTTGGTAAAAGTTTTTCCTTGTAAGGTTGACATTTGACATATGTTTTATAAATCATAGCAGTGAATATGATTTTGTTTGAAATGTTTTTTCTCTTGGGT
>CM065660.1:3322159-3367571 GCA_033220385.1 Triplophysa yarkandensis
CATGATTTGTTCGATTTCAATGTTATATCTCCTAGTTACAAATATAATTTACCATACAAAATATCCTTATCATCTTAGATTTTTTTAGTTATTCTATTTGATATATTTTGAATAAGACGCATATAAAACAGAATAAATCATTGATGTCCTTCCAAACCTTGTAAATCCATATCTGTAATTACTCATTATTATCAGTCAACCTTTGTGTTTGTCACTGGCTTGGCAAAAATTTAACAATTAAAATTCAACTTAATAAAGTTCTTGACAATGTATTTATGATTAAATAATGTCTTTACATTTCTTGATTGACAGCAAATCTGAAAAGATTTCTGTTAAAGGTTTTGGAAGGATGTCAAATACAAAAAATAATATTTTATTTTTAGAATGTGCTAAGCTCGAAATCAATAGAAACTAATAGTTAAAACCAAAATCTTTCAAAATAACAACACAAACACAATCTAACTTAAGCAACTTCCATTTATCTTTGATCCTTTGGAAGAAAATCTTGGAATAAGGTATGATTAGGATAAATTCACTAAAAAGACAGGGATTATTGCATAAGAGACTACCAAAAACATACAGCTTATAAAAGTAATACTTAATATTTAAAAACAATTGTTGTTTAGCACAATTTCATTCATCCGTTCACAGACCCTTATCAATTTCTTTATTTTAGAAATTTTGCAGTCATAAATAAAAATGTATAAAACAAATATTTGTCTGCTTGAGCTGGTTCCACAAACACTGATGATAATGATGTCAGTGCTCTGTGATATCCATCAATAATTCATCCGAAGCTTCTGTGTCAGGTTACCCATTCATGTTCAATATATAAAATCTGGGTCATGAACCAAAACCTGTTGAGACCACTGATTCAAAATATTACAAAGATGATGTAGGTCCAGTATCCCATCAGGACCTCTGAAATCAATGAGCTGAACAACACATCCAAATAAAAGGCGGTTATAAGTTGAAGCTCTGAGAGAGGGAGGTGCAGTCATAATATTTTATTTGAGCAATCTCTCAGTAACTGCACAATCGGCATGTTCTGCTAATGAAATATGCTAAAGAATAACTGCAGCAAACAGAAGCCTTTGTTTTTCAGTCTCCAAATGCATTTGTTGCGTTACACCCTGACAGAAATTTTAGACGCCAAACAGTCGCCATATTCTGCAGCCATCATATGGGTTTTGGAAAATATTGATAAGATGTTTGTTTGGTAATGTCAACATGTTTAAAAGCAAACAAACGGTGAGATCATGTTTCTGGAGCACCTGCTCATACACTCACAACAGATGCTTTTAACAACTGACGTTTCTATACCGAACATCAATTCAAGTGTTTATGAGCTTAAAGACAATCTCACTGGGACACACACTCACTGTGTTGTGTTTCTTATGCCGTGCATCATTGCACACGCTTTCCTCCAAGACATTCTTTCCTGTTTATAATTAATGCTTCTGAGGGAACACGGAGAGGCCGGAGATGAGAGGTGTGGGGGTTTCCTTCTGTGAAATGGAATAAGGAGGGCCAGAGGAGAAAGGTGGCTGTCAGATGACTGAACAAATAGCTTTCACCGGAAAAATATTACTGGGCAAACCCTCCCGGGGAATCAATGTTATCCATTTGCCATGTCACGGAACCACATCCCACTTTACTCAGAAAAGCCACACGGACCATTAGAATCCACTGCAGCTTCTTGAAACCACAGTCCATCGAAACAAAGAGCCGGAAGCTATTGGCACGGTCATATCACATCACGCCATCTATAGATGAAATGCAAAGATGTGAGATGGAAATGCAGAAGAGGCAGATGGCATTTACTACAGGTTTTTTCTTTCTCTGATTGAAAGTGCTGATACGGCGTTTCGTCGTGATTAGACTCAGAGATCAATAACGTTTTGCTGCTCCAGCCACATATAATACCCCAGCTGAGATGTCAGGGCCAGTCTGCAATATTTGAACTGAGCCAAGCTGGGCAGGTTAGCTAGAGATGGTACGCTACAGGTCACAGACATGAGTCGAATAACAATCCAAATAACAATATTTAAACTCTATATTTAAACTAAAGGTTAACTTCATTTAATCAAACTTTCATTAGAGTTAAACTTAAAACTTTAATGCAGCAAATATGTCATGTTTGCTTACAGAATAGACTAGAAAAAGCCAGAGAAATTTTCACCCGCAAGCCCAGATATAAACAGGTATATCACTGCAGATAGAAGCTGAGACTCCCTACGGATGAGAGGAAAACTGAGTGTACGTCTGAGGTGGGGAAGCGATTCAGTTTCCAAAGTGACCAGCAGAAATTTTATCCTTGTGTTTTCATTACTGTTTGATGTACATTCACCCTTTTACAAGAGACCAATTTACAAATACTAAGTATTTCCACGTTCTATATAATTATTAGTTATTATTAACTTTAGAAGTTCTTTTATTATTTTGCTTTTATTTTTATATTTGTAGTTTTCTGTGATAAATCTATGTATATTTGTAGCCATCATTCTAATCTATTTTCTTATTTAGTATAGTTTATATTAGTTAAAAAAATATTTAACTGAGATTTCTATGGCACCATTAAGTAGCATAAAGATGAGAAGTTTTCTAAAATATTTAGGTCAAACTTAAATTCAACACTGAAAAAATTGTTTGATCATCGTTTCCACAGGATAAAATTAAGTTTTTTCCCTAGTCTGATAGAAATTGTTCAAACAACTTTATTTAATTTTTGTGGAATCGTTCTACATGATGAAATT
This sequence comes from Triplophysa yarkandensis, assembly GCA_033220385.1. NCBI lineage: Eukaryota > Metazoa > Chordata > Actinopteri > Cypriniformes > Nemacheilidae > Triplophysa > Triplophysa yarkandensis. The sequence goes on from CM065660.1 coordinate 3,324,916, forward strand.
ATGTCAGTCAAACAATACATTTTTCAGTAAAGTTACCTGGAATAATTTAAAGGTTTCAGTTGAGGTTGTAATTACCTTGATGCTTTGTTTTCTTAATTTAGTGACAAATGCCTATGCTTCTCTCAAAACTTAACCCCTGTCTTTAAGGGAATTATTTTGTACATTTTTAAAGCGTTTTTAACAAACGAATCTTAAAAGAACTCTTTTGGGAGATTAACCAACTTTACTGACATCTCAGAGAAAAGCTAAAACTCAGTTCAGCACCTTGGACAGCAGCGCTCCAATAAAACAATGCTTTGAGAACACACAGGTGTGTGTTATGTCACGCCGTGAGATGATAAACCAAGGCGATGTGATGGAGAATGGAATTAGCATTTGAGTGCGGGGAGAACGGTTGGCCACTGTGTGTCAAAGGCTTTTTCCAGCAGGATCTATTGCTGTATATTGATTACTTTAATGCAGTCTACTGGAGAGGTTCTCTCTAGGGAACACTGACTGTATAATGGGTGGCTGTGGCATAAGGCTGCACTAATAAGGAAACATGTTTATCAGCTCACCCCATCTTATATCCGAATCACTTAGACGATTCACTGCGTGACCTCCGACCCCTAGGATTCAGTGCTTTCCTAAATGTGACCTCACAAACTTTTCTTTACACAGTCTTGTTAAATGTGTGATATCACATTGTCTTGTATATGAGGAAGTTATTTGATGTTATCCGTCATTAAAATCCCCTTTTTATGTTTTGCTAAAGTCGAGAAACAGTCTACAGCAGGGCGATATGGATGGGGCGAGGCGTTTGGGACGCTTGGCACGTCTGCTCAGCTGTGTTTCCATCATTCTGGGTCTCCTGATTATCATAATCTACGTGGTGGTTACAGGTAAACTTCTCTACATGTATATTCATGTATGACATAATGCAGTGCAGGTTTATTAGTGATTTAATAAAGTTATTTAATAATCAAGGAAAAGGAAACTAAATGTAATAGAGTTAAACTTGCACAGTGCAGAAAAACCACTTAAAGATTGAGTTTAGCTGTTATTATAATAATTATTCTTAAACTCATGCATTGTGGTGTGATTGGTATTTTAAAAGTGTGTTGCTTATATAAGCTTAAGCAAGAAATATTATTTCATTAAGATTTTTTATTTAATTTTGTAACACTTTGTGTGGCACCAATTTTTTATTTATTGAATATATTTACACTTAGTGTTGCTTTTATAAGCTTGTACTAGAAATATTTTTAAAATATTTTTTATTTAATTTTGTAACACTAAGTGTTGCTCTTATAGGCTCAAGCAAGAATATTTTTATTTTATTTAATTTCATAACACTTAGTGATGCTCTTATAAGCTCAAGCAAGAAGTATGATTTTTATTCGTGTTTTCTTCTCTGTCCTTAGTAATGGGATAAACAGACAAATAGTGATGATCAGAAGCAACCATCTACAGTACTGCAGAAAATGAATCACATATGGTAAAACGAAAACAATCTCCCTCATGAAAATAATGCCACTGAAGTTAAAAAAGAATCAAGAGGAGTGAAGCAACCTGATAAGATTCAAATGAATAGCAAAACTGCATGCAGTAGGATAGCATGCTTAAAGAAAACAAAAACCCCTTACGTTACGAGAAGAGTGATGTCTTGCATTATGTAAATGAGACACATCACCGCATCGACCTGGACGACGCGATGACAGCTGTGACATTTCTTCAAAGGCGGTCTAAGCAGAATCTTTGCAAAACGGGTTCACCCGGCAAGCTGTATTTAAACCTTATATAACTCCTAGAAGATCATGCATTTAAAAATTATGCACAGATATATTTGCGACGTAACTACCGATGTATGTTTTATAAAAAGATTTGTATGTGCTGGAAAGAAAATGAACTAAGGTCGACTCAACCTTTGGCCTTGACCGAGTTAAATGATCAATGGAATATCTATGGGGTTGGATTCATTTTTGGTTATTTCTTTTGTAAATTACAGAAGTTTGATTACAAAATGACCACTTGCATGTCAGATCTTGTATGGAATAACATTTTTTAAAACTCTTTTTATGTTTGGAGAAAGATTGTAATGTTAATCTTTGCCATATTTTCTCAGCGACACAAATTGAGCGGTCTGGTCCACAGACTCCACTTCCTTTACTAGTGTAGTTACTCTCAGAGAGGTAAAACTGTAATGTTAAGCATGCCAGGACTCTACCGAACCAAACCAAACTGCTGGTGCATGGACGTTCATCTACAGGCATGCAAAGCCCAGCACCAGTCCAGCCTCTGTGCCAAGACCTTTATATCAGTATGCTACACACACACCACAGGACTATTCATCCTTACCAATGTTCTCTTCAAGACAGAATGCCAGTCATCTCCTTATAATCCTTATAAATATGAGATATGTATCACCATATTTATAGAAATATTTAGGCATGCTGTGGGTGGACAATACAACACTTTTCTATTTTCACACAGAATGATAACGAGCTCGTGTTCTGGACTTTGTTTCGAGACATCTGACAGTGTTTATTGCATCTCCGCAATCGCTCATACGTCACTTACATTTAGACCAGCGGGCCAGAACCACCAGATAGTTCAACGCATAAAAGTTAAATTCTGTCATCATATACTCACCTTAAAATCTGCAAACATGTATTGTGACATATATGTATTTGTCCTGATGAACAGAGAAAGATATTTGAAGAATTCTTGTAACCAAACCGTTCTGGGACCCCATGGACTACCATAGGAGGATAAATTACGTTATATGTTTTCATTCCGTTGAATATAAAATAAGATATTTTGAAGAATGTACCGTTTGAGAGACTTTCGTTCATTATTCTTTAACCTGGCATAATAGTCAACAATATTCAAGACTAGTTTGGTTGCAAGCATTTACCGATAATACTCTCCCTGTGTTTGAACAAACAAATATATTTATACAGTTTTGGAGTGACAGAATCGTCATGTTTGTGTGAACTATCTGTTGAGAAAACTGAGGTGTGGAAACATACAGCACTTATGTAGTAAGTTTGGCAGAGCAGCTGAGAATTTTCAAAGTCAGCCAGAAATCTATAGATGGAATTTTCTTCTACTGGATTATAAGTATTTTTACAGCCCTGACATTGATCTCAAAGCACTGTATCACACATTTGACGTCACTTATATCACATTTCCAAACTTTTGTCCACTACCATTTGTATGACCTTTTGTGTTCCACATTTTCTTCGAGAAACACACCACTGACTCCTATATTAGACTATAAGCTCTTTTGTTGACTGTTATCATCTGTGTTTGTATATTGTTCATTACAATCATTACGTCGAAACCAATGAGATGCAAAAATGCTGCTATGTGTCTTTAAAAACTGTGATTTATTACAACTTTTGGAATCTTGGTTCACTTGTATATCTTCGTTTTTCATAGTTATTCTGTACCTTTGCAAGTGCGAAATAAACATTAACATGCATGGTCCACAATGTGTTTGCAGTTATTGATCTTGTACAGCTGTGCAGGAAATGATTACATTAGCAACAAAGTACAAAAGTAAAGCTTACCACACGAAAAAAGACAAAAGCTCTCTCTTTTAAAGCCTTCTTCCCTAAACCACATCCAAGCTTCATTTTTCATGCCCCTGACTATTGCTGTTGTAAATAATGCATGACTAAGGAAATGGCACAAGATCTACTGGCTGATTTTGCACTTCCCCGGGTCTCTGATCTCCAAGTATGGCCATCTGCCCAGCCGCAAACTAACAGCTCTCTGTTTCAGTGACACCGGATTTAAAACCGACACAAACCTAAACCCGAGCATTTGTTTTTAGCCAGTCGAAATACACATTAATCTTGATTTAGGTGATCTCAAAAATGACACATTTTTTGTCATCCAGCTCTAAACCCGTTAATGGAGCTTTGCATATACTCGGTCGTTTTTCCATATTTCCCAAAATGTCTTTTTGGCTTTCAAAGCACTTAAAATAATTTACACAGTGATGACATTTACCCGAATTAACATTCTCATGGTGTTCAAAACCTGTTTGATTTTGTTTCTTGAGGAACACAAAACATATTTCAAGAAATGTCTGAAAATCATACAGGTTTGGAATAACTTGAAGGTGAATAAATGAGATTTTTAATTTTGGGGTAAACTATCCCTTTAATGGTCCAGACCGACAGGCGCTACATGATTCACACTGAAACAGCGATTCAAGGACACCACAATAGTGACACAGCAAGACTGTGATCTCACGTTTCAGCATCCAAAACTTTTTGGCAAACCTAATCTTACGTGACCCTTTCATCCTCCACACATCTCACACATTCAGAACTCACATGTGTAATGAAAATCTAAATATCAGACACTTTTATATCAAGGCAATACATTTGAACATTTTATTACTTTAAGAGGACATCAACGATGATTTGTCTTTAGATGAAATAAAGATTGTATATTAACATCAAAGTCCAAGGTTTGGTAAAGTGCAAACTATATAATTTATGTATGTACCAATGGTCCAAAGTTTTGGGATACTGAAGGTGTATGACTAAATATCTTAACTTTATTTAATAGACCAAAAGACCATACATGTATTTTACAGGACAAAACTTTATTTTGTTTTAATAAAAATAATTTTGAAATAGAATGAACATTGAAGAAAAAAAGCCAAAAAGAATGCAGAGTAAACGGGAAATATTTTAAAAGCATCTAAGGATGAGACCTACAATTTTGATAAGTTTATTAATATAATAAAATGTGAAAAAATTAAGTGCATAAGTGAGGAAATGGCCCAAAACTTTAAACCAGCAGTGTACACTTGTAGCGTCTAATTTTGCTTTAAATGTGAATTTCTTTAGTTTTGTGCAGTGCCAGCAACCAAACAAAACCAAATCAAAACAAGAATCAAAAAAAAAATATATTTTTTAGATATTTTTGTAGTCTTTCCTGCTGTCAAGACCCTCAAAGCATCTAAACATCAGAATTTATTTCAAGGTGACCGGTCCATGTGTTGAAGCAGAACAACATTAAGAGACTGATGAGATCGTCAGATAATGGCCCAACAGGGAATGGGGAAAGGAAGAAAAAGTAATCTAGCTACAGATTGAATTGGTTTCTTGTTGTCTGGTTTATGTCTTTATTAAGGGTTGAGTTCAGCTGTATGGAACTCTATACACAGTCTACGGACACAGTCACAGTTTAACTGATGTTATAGAAGATTCCCCAACAATGTATCGAGATGCTCCGTCTGCTCAGCAGAAAAGCCAAATTCTGTCATCACATGAAGAAAAAAATTGATGAAGGCAAAAGCAATCAAAGACTGATGTGAGCTTCCATTTCTTCATTTTCTCCTCGTGCTCGTACAGTACACTTACAGTGCTGGTATATTCATCATGTATAAAGCGCTGGCCTGTTTCTGCCTCTCAAGCTTCAGGTCTGGTTTTAAGTCAGAAGATTGTGAAGACTGTTTTCTCAGCTCCTGAAGAAGTTAGCTGAGCGACACACAAAACTTGAAACAAACACAAAAGCGGCAGTACCTTAAAAACAAAGCGTTCCACACATCACATCTGCAACGCAAGCCTTTTATTTCAGTTCTCCCCCTTCCCAACACTCCCCTCTCCAGTGTAGAACACCCTATTTAGAGAGTTAAGAAATATCTAAAAAATAGAAGATGTGCAGGACAGGCCGCTAGTGTTTGACACACGTTTTTAATATCCTGTATATGAATAATTTATTAATTCACAAAGTACACAGCATGATGAGAAACCCTCGCACTAATAAGACCATCAAAATTAAAACCATTTACTGATTAATAATATACAGGACCGAGCACAATGTCATCTTGAGGCATCAAAGAATCGTTCGTTTCTCCGAACTGCCGTGTTATAATACACTCTTTGAAATCTATTCCTGTTAGTAATTTGGTCTCCAGTCCCAGTTCACATCTGAACAGAGCATTATTTGTAGTAGAAACAAAGAAAGCACTGTTAGAGTTAAACCCCTCCCGGTGCTAAATACAAACAAGGTCCATGCTGGCCACGATCAATCCTGTTACCAGACCAGGCCAAGAGGGCATCTGCTTTCTGGGGTCGATGGTCTGCCACTCATGGAGACTGGCCACCGATGTGCAGGACACCCTCATAAAAGTTGTTTAGCATTTCTGTTCATCAGTGAAATGCATAAAGAAGAAGAATGATGGTGCAGACACCGATGACTCCTCCCAGGATTAAAGAGTCCCGTCGCTTCCTAAGGTTGATTCGCTGTATCAGGTTATTGATGGCAGGGAAACGATCTGAAGTAAGACGATGAGTTAAGGAAGCACAACAGTTTATAACAAATAGGTTATATAATTTAAATAAGACAATAAAGAAGTTAACACATTGAATGAATGGTTAAGGCATCTTTAAGGATACTAGCCAGGTTGTTGACTCTGCTCTGTATAGACTTTAACATTCCACGTTGGGAGGTCATGTTTTCCTTGGTTGCCATGGCAATGCTGAAGGAGAAAACAAAAGTGGTTTTATCATAAAGCGCACAAAGTTGTACACTTGACATGTTTTTCCTCACAGATTCTTAAAATAAGCATTCAAAAAGTTCCCATGGCATGCTTTGCAAGCCATGATGGTTAAACCAGTCTTTAATAATTATTTATAATTTAAAAAATGTTGATAGAAATGTAAACATGTGACATTTTATAACAAGAAAACAAACTGTATTTGTAATGAGAATGAAAAAGCTTTAAAAACTAGAACAGATATAGTCATCTGTTAATTTGTAAGTTATTTAAACACTACTAGAAGATTTGCTTTCTCTTAAAAAATCAAACTTAATGTAAGTAACTTTAAAGAGTATAAAACCTACACGAATGTGAGAAGTCATGGACACGTGGTCTTTTCAGTATTTCTTATATTGGTATATTGTATTAATATTATGTTCTATCAATGATAATTTTTCTGTGGGAACATCTAGTAATAGTTGTATTTTCAAGAATTCCTAAATTTGATTTTAAATGACAACATATATTGCACTCAAATTGGGACGTGTTATGGTAATGAGATTCTTATGGTAAAAAAGCAAAGAGTCTTTTTAAACTGCTACCATCAGGGAGATGGGATAACTTTCTAAAAACAGACAAACAAAAAGCTTTTATGCTAAGGCCATTCTGCTTCTGAACACTGTGTCTGGATAATGGTTTAAGTGTCACAGAATACTAATACAATACTGATCATAATGATCGGTATAAAGCTGTCGGTTTCATCTTATCTAATATTACTGTTATTTTATTTATCTATTGTGTACATTATGAGCTGACATACATTCAATTCCGCTGTTCTTGTACAATGACAATAAAGATAAAAGATTTTAGAAAAAAATTAAAAACAGACAATTCAATCATATGAATAAATTGATGTCTATTATGATAATTTTTTTACTGATTTATATGTTTTAATCATTAAAATCTTCACTGCCAGTTTTATAAGAATGACCCTGATACAAAGCAACAGTCACGACTGCCGACACAGATTTGATCAAAAACATCGAACATCTCCTCCGTCAGGTTAGATTTCAGACAGGAAGGGTGGAGCATGCAGAAAAGTGACCAACCATTACAGATCCATTTCCCTCGACACTGCAGAAAGTGAATACCTCATATTTTCTCAACTAATGAGAGGTTTTCCAGCAACAGCCATCAGAGGCTCCAGCTTAATGTGTTTCAATTAAGCAGATCTCAAAGTGCAATTGTTTGAAAACCATGATGCTACGACTGCACTGTTATAAAACTCAAGGGTAGGTCCCAAGCACCGGCTCTTATTTGTTTTCTTCGGCTGACTCTTGCTTTCTTGTTCCTGGTGGAGAAGATTAAATTGCTAAGTGACTCTACGGCTCACTTCAGCTCCAGCATGGGCTCAGCAGGTTTACAGTGTAAATTGTAGCCCAGCACCCATTAAAGCGTTTGCTTGAAAAGTAAAAGCCATCAGATACATTCAAACCATGATGCTAAATTGAGCCGGTGCCTCGCTCAAAGAGCACAGAGGGTATTATCTGCAATACTTTAACACTCGTCTGTTGGATTTCAGTATTGTGTTTTATGAATACGGTCAAGCTGGCCTTAATGGGTTCCATAAATTTATCTAAAAATTACACTATAGAAAACAACCGATACAACTATAATTGCACGGTGTACTGGTGAATCAGTATCATCATGATTTCTTAAACTGTAGTGTCACAGCACGGTAAATAATACTAAATATGCTCATTAATATCTGTTAAAACACTTGTGCCATTTTGCAATGTTTCTCAACTAAATTAATTTTTTTTTTACAAATTGAGTTTTGCAAAATATGCTAATTAATATTATTCTGACTTTTTTAATAATATTTTTTGTTGCCAGGATATAATGTTTTTTACATCATTTCAATACATTTCAATAACCAAACAATTTGAAGACAGAATATAATCTTTTACAAGAGTTTTGAATTGAATAGAATTTGTTTCCATAATGAAGAATATAGAAATGAAACCCAAACACTTAGGGTTAGGCATGCACCTTTGCACTTGAGTTAAAGAGTAACAAATATTTTTATTATGAACTTATTTTGTATTCATCAAAATCAAAAGTGTTTTAAAACTTTGCACGGATTTTCAAAAGTCTAAATGAATACAAGTCTAAAGACTAATACATGGTCTAAAGGACCAGTCATTGAAAAGCAGCATTATCTGTGTGATGATGAATTGCTCTTTCCTTTTGAAACACTACAGAGGATGTCAGAGTATGAAGATGTTGTCATGTTTTCTCTTCTTTGCAGAAGGAGGGAACAAATTAAAATGTTCTATAGAGCGGTATAACACATAACACCATACACTGATATTTCCAAAAACTCAAAAATCAAACAAGAACTATTCTAAAGCAGTTACTGGCAATAAGCAGGGCCACACAGAATCCACACCCGCATATATCTGTGAAAAAACTCAACGAATTACCGTGGATTGGATTTTAGCTCCAGTCGTTGTATTTTTACTTCGTGATGCGTTGTGATGCAAAACATGATGTCATAGCATCAGGAGAGTGCACAGATTCTGTCTGGCCCTGTCATCATTTGTCACTACCCGCACCGCGCTCACATAAACAAGATATGATACAAATGAAACATGACAGGGTTCCCAAGAGGGCTGTGAACTCCCTTGTGCTTTTCACCTCAGGTTTAACCAGACACAAACAAGAAGTTATTCTGTCATAGTCAGGGGTTTACCGTGACACCTCTAGATGCCAATGCCATTTATCATCCATTTAAATTCTGTTTTCAGCCAACATACCAGAGTATCTACTTGACTTGATCTCCTTTTCTTATACACAACGAAGGTTTCGAACTAATTCTCAATATGGAGATGGATTGGGTGATTGTGATGATAGATCTGACATGAAAACAGATTCAGGACCAACCCCATACTCCTCCAACCCCAGAGCATTGATGAGATGTTCAACTATGAGGTCTTATTTTCAGAAGCTGTGGTGTGAAATGAATGTAATGATATTAAGTAGCTGATCCAGCCGATTTTTCTAAGGGCACGGATGAGGAAACGACTTAATTAAACACCTGTCTCAAGCTGCGGATTTTCCCTACGGTAGGTGAAGTGAAGGACATGCATATAGATCTTTAATGTGATGTTGATCTGAGTCATGAGGAGACACGGGTGCGATTTAATACTTTAAACAAGATCAGCAAGAATTCTTGTCTGTGGTTTATATCTCTCCCTTGATTAATATTGTGTATGCCTATAGCAGGTTATTGTTTGAGCAAATCTGAGACACCTCAATTGGTATCAATAAAGATAATTTTGTTATTTACAAGCATGAAAAAACAGACTTACCTTATTGTGTCATCAATTAGTCGATCTGAGCTGCAGAAAGACAAGAAAGAAAAGGGTTAAATGTTTGGAGAATCCATTGACAGAAATGCAATGTAATATACACAACATATATCTTCAGAGGTGTATAAATATCTTACATAAGGAATTGTATTATGTTAGAATTTGTGATTTCTATCAAGAGAGATTGGTTGCAATTCGTAACCTCATATCTGAATGCTGCTAAATTTTACAAACTATACCTTTAACAACATTAACAATGAATTTTGAAGCAAAGTCACTAAACCAAAACTTAATGGAAACTCAGAGCATTAAATTCAAAACTAACAACATTATGAAATACCAATTAACTATGACAAAAAAGACAACGAACAAGACCTGTCACTGAAGTTCTTACACAAAAGTTCACTTTTTTTTTCATTTTCAAAAACAATTCTTCAATTGTATAACACTGTCAACCGGAGTTTCTCACTTACATGAGAGTGCCCAGTTTCTTTCTGAAAGACCTAAAGGGCTGGAGGATAGGAATGAAATTTCATGCCCGCCTGAAAATCACATCCTCTGTCATTTTATATGACAAAGTCTCGAGCCAGCGGGACCTCAGGGGATAGAAAGTCCTCAATTCCCAAATAAATGGGTTTTAGTCAAGAGCTCAAATTTTGTTTACACAAGCCAAAATGAGAGTACAAATTCTTCCTCAGATGCCTCGGAGTTCTTTCTGTCTGTTTGGTCCGTCAAACAGCCATAACATGTACATTCTGGCACACCAATGGCGAGGAAAATATCTAATCGGCCACATGTTGTTTACTTTTATTGCTGTGGTACAGGAATCTTTCTTTAGATCGGCCAATGAGAAGATTTTGAAAAATGTGGGTTAAACAAAACCGTTGGTCTTCAACTGTTGACTTCTAGTGTATTGACTTCTACTGTATGGAAACAGAATGATTGCAAATCAATGGAGGAGAACATTTTTCAAAATATCTTTTTAAGTGTTCTGTAGAAGACAGTCATACAAGTTTTACATGGAATTTTAATCTTTGGGTTCACTTTAAGAATATGAAAGGCCTTAATCAAGTTATTGGTGACATCTTTCAATCAATCGGAAACACTGAATTATTAGACTGATTTAGTGTCATCTGACACATCTACATAAGTTTGATGGAAGTATTTATCTGAACAAAGCCCGAAAAAAATCCTCTCAACCTAGAACGGAGTCTCCAAAAAATCTACTAAAAGCAGACTATTTTTAACTTAATACGCTGTATTAAAAATGCAATTCCCACAGGAGAAGCCAGAATAAAACCGAGCAAGTCATCTACCCAACTGTACAGCTGGAACAGCAGCATTTCAATGGCCTGTCAATGTGTAATTTATCATACATCGTAACATTTATTCTTATTGAAGTAAGGTAAAGGTGCTGCAGAAGTGATCTGAGAGGTATTGTTCAGTCAACGGTTGTCCTCTTAAGAGCTTTGGGCTTTGATTGATCTAAAAGCCAGAACATTTCATCGTCACCGACAGACTCTCGCATACACTAATCATTATAAATCGTCCCAGCGGGTGCTGATGAAGCTGATTTTGACCGGTTTGGTTTGCAATTACCAGGGCAAATATTTTGCATCCTTTGGGACAGGATGCTCCTACCATGATCTGCATTTTATTCCAAAGAAATCATTAAAAAGACTTCTACAGAGTCATTAATCACATTATCCGGATAAGAAACATAGCCACTCGGTTACCTTCAGTGACACCATGAATTCAAGGAAGCTGAAACTCAGAATTAAAGTCAGCGAAAGGACAAGGTCAAAAGTTTCAGAACTTTCATCTGTGTTCTAATTGAGACTCAATTGTCGTGAGCTCAACATCAGGGCTGTTAGTTCAGTTTCATTAGCTCAGATCACACATGACTGCAGATCTGAAAATGATGGGGAGACAATTTAGACCCACAAAGCATTCCGAAAAGCACATCTAGTTCTGGTTTGCTTCCCACAGGAACTCTGGGGAATCTTCATTGCGCACATTAAGCTTTAATTTAAGATGTTTTGAAATCCGCTGATGTTTTAACCAAATTACTCCCTATAAATCAAATACGGCAACTACAAACTATAATACATATTTATAGAGAGAGACCATTTTAAAATCAGTTTGTGATCATTTAAAATGTATGATTTATAGGTATGTGTTTAGGTTAAATCATCATTTTTGTTTTATTATGTGAACTACTAACAACATTTACAATCCATTTACAATTGTTTCTATATGCATGTTTTTGCAGAAAATCAAAACTGGAGAAACAGGTGAAATTTAAGATTCTCAGTATTTTTAAGAAATACAACATTAGTATTTGTACATACTCTAGAAACAATTGCACAAAGATTAAAGAACGAAATGAGTTGTTCCAATTAAGGAGACTAAGTATTTCATTTTGTACATCACAAGAAAAATCTGTTTGTATTTTAAGTGTATAATAAGTAAATGGATGTGCAGCCTATGTTTATCTGAAATACTTCTTAGAATATTAATTTTCCCCCAGGGTAATTAAATCAGTTATTTATTATTATTATTTTTTTATTTTTTATTATTTAATTTATTTTATGTGATAATATTATTAGCTTATTGTTAGTTTTATATGTCTTGCCATTGCTATTGGATATCTTTTCGCCACTCCTGAGCTTTGATTTTAAATTTTTTGTGGCTGTCTAAACCCAAATAAATAAAATGTGCCTTTACAAATTGATGAAGGCCTCTTTAACAACTGATCTTAGAAGAGAGTTGTTTGGTAATCAGGCTTTACCCATAATGCTCTTCACCTGTGAAACAAACACATGTTTTAAATACACAAGAGATGTGTAAATGTCTCTGTGTTCTGTGCTGCCCCACAGGGACCAATAACCAAACCCTACAGACATAAACATGGGCCATATCCCACAATCCCTCTGAGGTTTATATTTTGAGTATTGCTCATCGCAAACAACACGCTCAGCAATTTACCTGCCAATTAAAACCGATAGTGATAATGTTTCGGAGGAGAGATGAAAAACAAAAAGTAGCCAAGTCATTAGTTCAGCATCTCCTGGGTGTGTATGGATTCATCTGAAGGTTACGAAAACAAAACTGACCACAGCAGGTTACGATTCTGTATAAAGGGACAAAAATGGGAGGGATTCCTACATTCAGAAAAAAAACTAATTCATACCCATCAGAAAAACTTAAGAGATATCAATAGTTTGACAAACACGTCATCAACACACCTGTGAAAGTCACATTTCATGGGTTTGACTACGCATATGTCACCGGTCTTTCACTATGAAATGCGCATTGCTGCATTTGGGGAGGAGCGTCAGGCTCAATTCATGCTGTGTTTTTATAGGCTGAGACCAGCCCGGGACGAAAGATTTACTGTGACCCTCTATCGGCTCTGAGACAGAGGGGTAATGAAAGATGTCCGGGTATGACGCTACGTTTCACACACAAAAGCTCCTCTAAATCTCAGCTTCTGCAGTCATCATGAAGTTCATTAGCATACAGCTCATTTATTTCTTTTCTCTTTCTGTCACATTCAACCTAATGTATGGGAATTTTCAGCAATGATATTTGTAAACTACGATATAGATGGTTATATTATTTTTTACTACACTTTTAAAGCTCTTTAATATTAATATTCACGTTAATGTTAATATTATTATACTATTATAACATTTCTTACCTTTCTGAACATCAAATTGGTGACATTTCTAAAGAATTTATTTAAATAGCAAAAATGTCAACTTTTGATTGATGTTGTTTCTTAAACAATCAGCCGATAAATTAATATATTATATATTAATATAGGCCGATATATCTGTAAATATCATTGTTTTCCATTTATATGGTAAACAAGTCCAAAGATTTATTTAGAAACAACACAATTTAAATATACACATCAAGCACCTAATCTTTGATTCATGGATCATACAAACATATATTATTCATGTGTCCAAACTACTGTCTATCTTTTGTTCCCGTCATGGCCGACTGGCTTTTGTTTACTCGAAGTTATGCAGATCTTGTCCTGAAATTCATCTTAAATTATAAAATCGTGGTTAACATTATTTTGCTTTGAAACATTAATCTGAGCTTAAAATACATCTGAAATGAGACCTCATCACCAGTAATGAAGCAGGTCTCTCTCCTTTACCCCTGAAGCTGACAGAAAGCAGGAACTCGCTGGCTCATCAGAAAAGCCTCATTGTTATCGGCTGGCCTATGCAAGAAGAGATTAATGTTCCAGCTTCACAGAGCTGACAAGATTCTCTCAGTGAGAGAGCACCTGAGCCCGGACTGCTGAGCTCCATCTGCTGGATTCACTTCCTCCTGTCACAGTATGACAGGTACATGGCTTACCCGCAGACATCCTATTTTAATATGATAATGAGATTGAAAGAAGAGCTTGATGATCAATAAAATAAGCACCATATTAAAATGTGGAGACTAATGTGAGATTTTGAATAATTCAACATTCATCCAATGAGCTACTGTAGCCGTCCAGACTCAATGCATCTCGAAATAATAAATGGACATGTTGGCAACCCCACAATGCAGCGATGCCAAAGTGTCCACCTTAAGTACAACAACAACTACCAACAATTTAAATGCTCTAAAAATGGAATCGAAGGAATAGAAGTCATTCAATTGTATTTAAAAATAAAACGGTTATGATTTAAGTTTATCAAGTTGATATAATTAATACAACTGTAAAAAATGTGTCTTTATTCTTCCTCTTGATATTTAAAACTGTATGACTTCCTTTTCCTGGAGAACACAGAAGAAGATATTTTGAAGAATGTTGATCACCAAAACTCTTTGACCTGCTCTGTGGATTGAAAAGTCAATAGAGACCAACGCCTCTGGCTAAACCAACATTCTTCAAAATATGTTCTTTTATTCATGAAGAGGAATTTCATACTGGTTTAAAATGACAAAATAATATGACAAAATTTTTATTTTTATTTCTTTACAAGAGACTCCAGATTGCTCCAGATTGTGTCTATATTCTGCTCTCATTTGACAATGGTATTTTAAGCATCTTAGATGAACTTCTTAAGATTTTCTAGTCTCCCATGACTATGAAACGTGTTTGCCGGGCAAAGCTGTTAAACCAAAGAAGGAACTTCTCAACAGTGGTAACACTACTAAACATTAAAGCATCTCCAGGAATGTGAAATGGATGTAGAGAGGTTAACCAGACCTCAAGAACACCATACATGATATTATGATATATAAGTGGATTTGCTTTTAAAGCAATAGTTCACCCGAAAAAAGGCTATATTCTGTTATCATTTATCCTCCCTCTTGTCATTTTAAAGCTGCAGAAAACAAAAGTAGATTTTTTTTAAAGAATGTTGTTAACTGAATAGCAGCAGCACCTGTTAACGTCTTCTTGTGAAGGGACACAATCCCAATGCGGGTTACCAACATTCTTTAAAACATCTTCTTTTGTGTTCTGCATTATCTTTTTCCTAATACTTTAATGCATTTATTTATGCTCCTCTTTCAAATCATTGCTTAAGGAACATCAAAAATTACAAGTAAGTTTAAGATTCAAAACATAAGAGTCATATTTGTTTACAGAGGAATGAGATCAAACCACACCAGAGATGACTTCCTCTCCGGGAGCCGAAGAGCACAATAAAAATCATGGACCCGAACACTCTAAGTATTGTGTGACGCTTGCTGTCCAATTCACAGAACACCAATGACCCGATCTTTTTGTTTTTGTGTTTGAGATATGACATTGTTTTATATGGTTGAGAAAATGTTTTTAAAAAACAACAACGAAGAGAACAGGCTACAAATGCGAGAACAGACCACAAGTGCCCGGGTTCTCTGCGGTGAGAGAGAGAAGCATGGAGAAGGAAGGGCACAATGATGCTGAGAAACAAAGTGGGCGTCCGGCCAGGACTGCAGGGAGAGCGAGAGGTGCATATACACACTCAGCATTCAGCCGGTTTACAGTCCCAACTGTGCCAATTATCAATCTGTGCGCAGGATATTAGTGAGACTCTGTGTAACCCTCACATGATACTTGTTCCCATTTCACTAGACACAATTAAAGACATTGTGCAAACCCCCCCCCCCCAAAAATCTGACAATTTGTGTAAATATATACACATGTTCTGTACAAGTACTGGTTTCAAACATGTATGTTATTCTTTCTTTTGAAAAAAAAAAGAGAAGATATTCTGAAGAATGTTGGTAACTGTCATTGGTTTTGAGTTCATATAAAAGACACTAACATTCTTCACTCTTTTGTGTTCTCCATAGGAAAGTGAATGATGGCAATATTTTTGGGTAACTATCCCTTTATGCTAAAGTTTGACTTTTGTGATGGTAAAAGTAGCTTGAGAGTTGTGGTAAAATCTTTAAAATTAAGATTTACATGAGATTATAGCCACATATTCAACAGAGAAAGCACATGAATGTGTTCATATCTCTTCCTTCGGACACACTAAAGCTTTTCTATGAAACAAATGACCCAGAGCAAACACTCTGTCAAATTCTATACCGCAGTCCATTGATTCAATTTAATGTTTTAAAATAGATCAGCACAGGTTTTACACCTTCACGAGCACCCGCACGGTTATTTATGATGACTTTGGAAATTTTAACCATCCATTTTATTCAGACAAGCAGCCTTGTGGTGTTACTGATGAATAGGAGCATGTCTGTTACAGGTAACCTTGTATGAAAGAAAGAGTCATTCCTCAGGTAAAGTACATCTGACAGAGTGAAACGCTTTAAAGCGTCTCTTTCATCCGAATAAGACACTTCACCTTCACCAAAATCTTTGATGTTGCTCTATCCTTACATTAGTGACCTCTAACAAACTAAAGATAAAGTGATAAAGTGATCACACAAACATTAAAATTCCTGTCATTTTAAACCTGTAGGACTTCCTCTCTTCAGCAGATATTTTAAAGAATTCTTATAACCGTTGGTTCCTTTTCACCTGGACAGAAAACCAATTAAAAACAAGTGGAACCAACAGTTTTTTGTTACTTAAATTCTTTGAAATATCTTTTAGGTTCTGCAGAGGAAAGTCATACAACTTAAAAATGACAAAGCGTGTGATAAAATGACGACAGAATTTTTATTCTTAGGTGAGCTATCACAACAATCTCAAGTTAATGATGAGATAGATGACTTATGGTTGTTTTCAAACATTCATATAGTGCTGCATCAATACAACGTCTAAATGACTTCCTTTAATATGATGAATTTATAATCTCTCTGAACTTCAGGGTAAAATAGTTTTATTGTCTGGATGGTTCAACTCACTTTCTCAAGTGCTCGTGTTCTTTCAGGAAAAGCTCTGTCCGTCTGTTATTCACCCCAGATCCACTCTTATACGTCCTGAAAATAGAACAGAACATTAATTAACAATTCATCAGAAACGCACCCGTTCACCACCATCGCACAAGAACATTATTGTACGGGAGTCCGGATGGTCAGATGGGGGTCTTTTCTCCATCTTATGTCACAGTTTCACTCTAGCTGAGAACATTTAGCGTTAATAATAAATGAGCACAGTACTGGGAAGTGCAGCCCTTTCCCAAGATTTCAACAAGGAAAAGAAAGCATACACGTCATGCAACATGGAGCATTCTTGCAGGAGACCCAGAGGCCGAACTGACAGCACAAATGAAAGCAAATCTTCATCTCAGATAGGGAAGAACAAAAACAACTTCTCTGTGAACTCATTGTGTTCAGCCTGATATAAAAGTTTTATTAAATCTTCCTGCTGGCCTAATCGACTGTCATTCCTCAACAACCAAAGCAACTGACAGCAACTTTAATCATTTCAACAAGCCTTAAAAGGGCACTCCACTTAATCACACATGGGGGCTTTGTCATTTTGGCCAGCTGACATTTACACAGGGCCGTGCTATGGTGTTCAGGTGGCTGATGTGGGATGGAGGGCAGGTAACATGAGATGTACAGTACGCACCGGAAAGTTTAGGGAGTAAGGAAAGGGACATAATAGCTACAATAAGAATCCAAACACTGAACTCATATGAAACAGCCGGCAGTGTTTTACAGAAAGCACCATATCTCCCCCTGGTGGAGTTTATGGGCAACAAATAACAAAACAAACCTCTTCTAGTCAAAAGAAGATATTTGAAAGAATATTGTAACCATGCCATTGCGGTATCTTAAATTATGTTGAATGGACCGCTATTCAATGTCTACCAGCTTTCTTCAAAATATCTTCTTTTGTCTTCAGCAGACGAAACTAAGTCACAGAGGTTTGAAATGACGAGAGGGTTATTTTATGGTGACAGAAATATGGTGTAGATAGAATAAATATGACATCAAAGGATGAGCACTATAACAACTACTAAACAACCGATCACACACACATTCGCAAGCACACAGATCTCAATCTGATAATACATAAGATATAGACAAATAAAAGCAGATTACATGATGAAAATGTTTTCTTTAAATATCTGTTCAGGTGAACAGCAAGAAGTTGTTGGTCAGGCTCATGAAGTGTTGACAGTAAACAATTTTTTTGTACAGAAAAAATAAGCTCAACAGCAGTGGTATGGAGCCATGTTAAGTTTTATGGAACAGAACGAGAATTTTAAGGAACACAAATTCAATACACAGCCCACAAAGATGCCATGGTGCTGCACCTGAGATCAAGTCATATAACATAAATTGAGTCATAGTCGGGTGGTTCGGATTCAATTTTTTAGTACTACTCTGGGGGCTTTATAGCATGAGCGAATAACAATCAAGTGCAAACTGAATAAATGTTCATAGACGGACAATTTAGATGCACTGCATGTTAGGAGGTTTTGATATAAGGATAACCATACATTTTGTTTAGTAAATATTTCAATTCTAGATCTTATTACCGAATATGGATGCCATTTTTGCAGCCACACATTAATATTCACTTCGCATATCAGGATTCGCATACTGTTAACATTTTCTGAACATTCAAAGAATTATTTTACAAAACTTACTCAATATCTTTTCTGACAGACCCCAGAAGATCCTCTCTCTCTCTGATTGTCATGAAGTTTAATTTAGTTTTATGAAATTCATGTGTGTAGTCCTAGGAATGGAGAAAAGTTAAATATTACAAAAGACAAATCGGATTTCTGTGATACCTAATGCAAACAGCTCAATGTTGTGAAATCAGCAATGCAATACAGTAGATGTAAGTCTTACCTGTAGAATATCCCTGTGCCTCTGAAGAGTGTGCATCAGTGCCGCATTAAGAGACGTTACTCCCGGTGTGCTTGTGTACTCAGCCATCTTATCATTTACCCCCGTAAGCTAGAAAACACCAAAACAAATTGAAATCAAATGCAACTTTAATTGCCGAAGGATCATAACTGTTCAATCAAATAATAAAGAATTTATGACTAAAGAACATGGGAGTAAGAATTACATATCTTACTTTTGCAAGCAGCTGCTCGATCTCCACTGACATGGTCTCAAACATTCTGTCCTGAGTAGAGTTAGACAGGAGAGGTTGTGTATCTGAACTATTTAATGACAGAAAGAGAAAGATGTTATTAGTTTATGAAAGTTCGTACAGAACCTCTATGATCTGCTCATTGTCAAACCTGTCTCCTCTACGGCCGTCCCGCGAGCTGCTGTAACTGGTGCACAGTTTACTGAAAGAAACTAGCTTCAGGTCAAGCTCATTCTCCAGCTGCCTCGCCTGCTTCCGCAGGTCTGTCAAAATAAAAAAATGTAAGAATTCACTAATTATTTAAATGTAAGCAAAGTAACAACATCTAGCCCGCTAACACGCAGCTAACAGTTAGTTATGGCCGAGTGGTTATAGAGTTTGACTCCCAACACTAGGGTTGTGGGTTTAAGGCTCAGGCCGGCTTGAGCAAGACATCAAACCCCCAACTGCTCCCCGGTGCTGCAGCATTAATAGCTGCCCACTGCTCAGGGTGTTTGTTCACTGCTGTGTGTGTGCTCACTACTGTGTGTGTGTGTGTGTGTGTGTGTGTGTGTGTTCACCGCTGTGTATGTGTGTGTGTATTCACTACTGTGTGTGTGTTCACTGCTGTGTGTGTTTGTGTGTGTGTGTATGTGTGTTCACTGCTGTGTGTGTGTTCACCGCTGTGTGTGTGTTCAATTGGACGGGTTAAATGCAGGGCACGAATTCTGAGTATGGGTCATCATATTTGGCTTTATGAGATGTCACTTCACATGGGGTTATGAAAGCATCCAAAAAAATAGGGTACACGTTTTAACAACATTCACATTTTTGGCGCTGATCATCATTATTTGATTTAAAAATAATATAAAATATATTTACATCATCCACTTATCATTTCAAACCTTTTTGACTTCAACAGAACACAAAAGAAGATATTTTGAAGAACGTTGTTTACCAGCGGCCATTCACTTGCATTGGTGCCTATACAAGTGTCCATACAATGTGAGTGAATGACTGCCACGGTTATCAACATTCTTTGAAATTGTCATGTTATCAACATTCTTCGAAATACCTTCTTCGGTGTTCTGTGGGGGGTGGGGGAAGCCAAACAGATGAGTGTTGTTGAGTGAACGATTTTCTTTATGAATTATCTGTTTAGCACTGAACTACTGGCCTGACTGGACCAGCAGGAAAAACCCTTTAGTGTTGAGTCCCATCAGTGACACCACACTATATTACAGTGACTATATTATAATCATTATATTACAGTGACTATATTATAATCATTATATAATCATTATATTACATTGACTATATTATAATCATTATATTACAGTGAATATATTATAATCATTATATTACAGTGAATATATTATAATCATTATATAATCATTATATTACAGTGACTATATTATAATCATTATATTACAGTGACTATATTATAATCATTATATTACAGTGACTATATTATATACATTATATAATCATTATATTACAGTGACTATATTATAATCATTATATTACAGTGACTATATTATAATCATTATATAATCATTATATTACATTGACTATATTATAATCATTATATTACAGTGACTATATTATAATCATTATGTAATCATTATATTACAGTGACTATATTATAATCATTATATTACAGTGACTATATTATATACATTATATAATCATTATATTACAGTGACTATATTATATACATTATATTACAGTGACTATATTAAAATCATTATATAATCATTATATTACAGTGACTATATTATAATCATTATATTACAGTGAATATATTATAATCATTATATAATCATTATATTACAGTGACTATATTATAATCATTATATAATCATTATATTACAGTGACTATATTATAATCATTATATTACAGTGACTATATTATAATCATTATATTACAGTGACTATATTATAATCATTATATAATCATTATATTACAGTGACTATATTATAATCATTATATAATCATTATATTACAGTGACTATATTATAATCATTATATAATCATTATATTACAGTGACTATATTATAATCATTATATAATCATTATATATACAGTGACTATATTATAATCATTATATAATCATTATATTACAGTGACTATATTATAATCATTATATTACAGTGACTATATTATAATCATTATATAATCATTATATTACAGTGACTATATTATAATCATTATATTACAGTGAATATATTATAATCATTATGTAATCATTATATTACAGTGACTATATTATAATCATTATATAATCATTATATTACAGTGAATATATTATAATCATTATATAATCATTATATTACAGTGACTATATTATATTCATTATATTACAGTGAATATATTACAGTGACTATATTATAATCATTTTATTACAGTGAATATATTATAATCATTATATAATCATTATATTACAGTGACTATATTATAATCATTATATTACAGTGAATATATTATAATCATTATATAATCATTATATTACAGTGAATATATTACAGTGACTATATTATAATCATTATATAATCATTATATTACAGTGACTATATTATAATCATTATATAATCATTATATTACAGTGAATATATTATAATCGTTATATCACAGTGACTATATTATATACATTATATAATCATTATATTACAGTGACTATATTATAATCATTAAATAAAGACCATAATATTACAGTGACTATATTATAATCATTATATAATCATTATATTACAGTGACTATATTATAATCATTATATAAAGACCATAATATTACAGTGACTATATTATAATCATTATATAATCATTATATTACAGTGACTATATTATAATCATTATATTACAGTGACTATATTATAATCATTATATATTAATTATATTACAGTGACTATATTATATACATTATATTATCATTATATTACAGTGACTATATTATATACATTATATAATCATTATATTACAGTGACTATATTATAATCATTATATAATCATTATATTACAGTGACTATATTATAATCATTATATTACAGTGAATATATTATAATCATTATGTAATCATTATATTACAGTGACTATATTATAATCATTATATAATCATTATATTACAGTGACTATATTATAATCATTATATTACAGTGAATATATTACAGTGACTATATTATAATCATTATATTACAGTGAATATATTATAATCATTATATAATCATTATATTACAGTGACTATATTATAATCATTATATTACAGTGAATATATTATAATCATTATATAATCATTATATTACAGTGAATATATTACAGTGACTATATTATAATCGTTATATCACAGTGACTATATTATAATCATTATATAATCATTATATTACAGTGACTATATTATAATCATTATATAATCATTATATTACAGTGAATACATTATAATCGTTATATCACAGTGACTATATTATATACATTATATAATCATTATATTACAGTGACTATATTATATACATTATATAATCATTATATTACAGTGACTATATTATAATCATTATATAATCATTATATTACAGTGACTATATTATAATCATTATATAATCATTATATTACAGTGACTATATTATAATCATTATATTACAGTGACTATATTATAATCATTATATATTAATTATATTACAGTGACTATATTATATACATTATATTATCATTATATTACAGTGACTATATTATAATCATTATATTACAGTGAATATATTATAATCATTATGTAATCATTATATTACAGTGACTATATTATAATCATTATATAATCATTATATTACAGTGACTATATTATAATCATTATATTACAGTGAATATATTACAGTGACTATATTATAATCATTATATTACAGTGAATATATTATAATCATTATATAATCATTATATTACAGTGACTATATTATAATCATTATATTACAGTGAATATATTATAATCATTATATAATCATTATATTACAGTGAATATATTACAGTGACTATATTATAATCGTTATATCACAGTGACTATATTATAATCATTATATAATCATTATATTACAGTGAATACATTATAATCGTTATATCACAGTGACTATATTATATACATTATATAATCATTATATTACAGTGAATACATTATAATCGTTATATCACAGTGACTATATTATATACATTATATAATCATTATATTACAGTGACTATATTATATACATTATATAATCATTATATTACAGTGACTATATTATAATCATTATATAATCATTATATTACAGTGACTATATTATAATCATTATATAATCATTATATTACAGTGACTATATTATAATCATTATATTACAGTGACTATATTATAATCATTATATATTAATTATATTACAGTGACTATATTATATACATTATATTATCATTATATTACAGTGACTATATTATAATCATTATATATTAATTATATTACAGTGACTATATTATATACATTATATTATCATTATATTACAGTGACTATATTATAATCATTATATAATCATTATATTACAGTGACTATATTATATACATTATATTATCATTATATTACAGTGACTATATTATAATCATTATATATTAATTATATTACAGTGACTATATTATAATCATTATATACAGACCATAATATTACATCACATGACATAAATCCATCAATAAAATGACACAACACTTCATCAACCATTTGCCAGATTTATGGTTTAGATAAGATAATAAGTTATATGAGTGTAAAACATTAGAGAACATTCAGCAGAACTTTTCTATAATTAAATTAATTTAAACATTTAGTTTATTAATCCAAACTCTTTCTTACAGGTGTAATATAAAGTGAAACCAATCTCTATTTTGATAAAACATCTGTTTTTAACATCAAAGGAATCTAATATATAATAGAGTTATATACAGACCATAATATTAACACGATTTATGACTCTTTTATTGTTTTAAGACTAAAATCTTATTTCAGTTTCTAATGGAGACAAACTTCAGTGACGTCATTGTTCATCACACTGTCTGTACGTACTCTCCACGATATAAAGTTATCAATATAACAAATGATGATAAAAATAAACGTTTGTGTTTTAAAACTCATAATTAATACACTAAACGAAAACATTGGGGTTCTGCGGACCTTACGTTAGCAAGCTAATGCTAACCGCGTATGAAAGTGGGCAACGTGTCGGCGTTTCCATGGAAACGTCGTTAAAAGCTCAACAATCGTACAATGTCCCGAGGTGACAAAAGAGAAATAATCGTTTCTGTAAAGCGGACTTTTATTAAGACTTTGCCACCTCACCTTCCCAGTAGTTGCTGTTTCCTCCCGCCATCTTTGTTGTTGCACGTCATCCGCGGTGACGCTGGCAGGGGCGGAGTCAAGAGCAAAGTTCAGCCAG
The DNA here is from genome assembly GCA_033220385.1 of Triplophysa yarkandensis. Lineage (NCBI taxonomy): Eukaryota > Metazoa > Chordata > Actinopteri > Cypriniformes > Nemacheilidae > Triplophysa > Triplophysa yarkandensis. The sequence continues at coordinate 3,349,652 of CM065660.1, forward strand.
TGCGCGTCATCACAGCGCCACCTCGCGTCCGGAAGACCACCACACAGTACACATCATTAATATTAACCTTTATTTTAATTATATCTGTTTTTATTATGTTTTTATTATGTTTTTATTATGTTTTTATTATGTTTTTATTATGTTTTTATTATGTTTTTATTATGTTTTTATTATGTTTTTATTATGTTTTTATTATGTTTTTATTATGTTTTTATTATGTTTTTATTATGTTTTTATTATGTTTTTAAAATGTTTTTATTATGTTTTTAAAATGTTTTTATTATGTTTTTATTATGTTTTTATTATGTTTTTATTATGTTTTTATTATGTTTTTAAAATGTTTTTATTATGTTTTTATTATTGTTTTTATTATGTTTTTAAAATGTTTTTATTATGTTTTTATTATGTTTTTATTATGTTTTTAAAATGTTTTTATTATGTTTTTATTATGTTTTTATTATGTTTTTATTATGTTTTTATTATGTTTTTATTATGTTTTTATTATGTTTTTATTATGTTTTTAAAATGTTTTTATTATGTTTTTATTATGTTTTTATTATGTTTTTATTATGTTTTTATTATGTTTTTAAAATGTTTTTATTATGTTTTTATTATGTTTTTATTATGTTTTTATTATGTTTTTAAAATGTTTTTATTATGTTTTTATTATGTTTTTATTATGTTTTTATTATGTTTTTAAAATGTTTTTAAAATGTTTTTATTATGTTTTTATTATGTTTTTAAAATGTTTTTATTATGTTTTTATTATGTTTTTAAAATGTTTTTATTATGTTTTTATTATGTTTTTATTATGTTTTTAAAATGTTTTTATTATGTTTTTATTATTGTTTTTATTATGTTTTTATTATGTTTTTATTATGTTTTTATTATGTTTTTATTATGTTTTTAAAATGTTTTTATTATGTTTTTATTATGTTTTTATTATGTTTTTATTATGTTTTTAAAATGTTTTTATTATGTTTTTATTATGTTTTTATTATGTTTTTAAAATGTTTTTAAAATGTTTTTATTATGTTTTTATTATGTTTTTATTATGTTTTTATTATGTTTTTAAAATGTTTTTATTATGTTTTTATTATTGTTTTTAAAATGTTCAACATTGTAGTCACCTTTGCAAAGGGATAGTTCACCAAAATAACATTCTGTCATGAATTAATGACGCAAAAGATATTTATAAGAATGTCGGCCACACATTTCTTGGGAACAAATGACAACCTTAATGAAAAATATGGGGCCCAGGAACTGTAGTTTATTAAATAATGTATTTGTTTGTTTTAACTGTAAAGAATACAATATTTGTTTTCTACGGTGGCAGTCAATCCGAGTCGCAACATTCTTCTAAATATCACTTTTTGACGAACACCATGATTTGGAACACATTTTACAGAATTGTCATGTTTAGGTGAACTATCGCTATAATTTATTTTCACATTTAAGAACTGGAAACTGTTTCAAAGCATTGAATAGCACAAGTGTAACCCAATGCTAAAACTATTTTAATAATATGTACATTTACATTTACATTTAGACATTTAGCAGACGCTTTTATCCAAAGCGACTTACAATAGTCGAGGAGACAATAATATGTAAATGAGCACTCTTGTATGATTTGCATGAGAAGTGTTCAAGAATAAAATGCACATTAATATTCAGAACAAGTTTTATTTACATCTTATTTCATTGGACACTATTCATTTCAAAAAACAAACCGCAGACGGGTTAATGTGCTCAGTTCTTTCACTCCACAGAAATTGCACTTGTGTAATTTACATAAAGTTGGCAACAATTCAATATCTACAATCGTTGTTGTATAAAAAAAGGGAAAATAAACATCAGCACAAACATAGAAAAGTGAGATTTGCTCAAACACAGCCTGTAATTTACATTCAAGCATGATCAAAATGATTTATTTAGATTTGGTAACAGGATCCAACAATGATCGTTGGGTCAGAAATGATGTGAATGTTTAAAAATGTTATTTGGGTTTAATAGATGCGTGTCGATTTGTTGCTGTTCTCCTTCAAAAGCATTAAGTCGTGGCATCTATTTCACAAAATTATGAAATAATACAGATGTTCTGATCTCATTTTCTTCAGGATGAATGTGATTTTGGAACTGATTTTAGAATCTGTCAACACCCAGCAAGCAGCAATCACAGGTTCAGATCACACATGTGTAACCCCTCCGTATAAACAATACCATTAGACATATTCGCCTTCCAAATACTACTAGAGTTTCAAATCAGTTTTAATGCAAAATCCGATCTAGAGCACATGTTCCCCATTTACCAATACTCAATATTCTTGCATGTCCTGAATTGTTAACAAAATGTAAGCATTCCATTTATGATTCGTTAAATTTTTGGATGCCTGAGAATCATCAAGCAAAATAAACTTGGAACTATACATTTAAAATAAAAAATAAATACAATCTTAAAAAAATCATCAAATGGGAACACATTTTCAAACAAAGCAAACAAATTCTGACATGTAACCTCCTTACAATCCCACAATCCCTGAATACCAAATTGACAGGAGAAAGGCAGTGGACGTGCCTTACACATTTCATGTTACCAAGGTAGAGTTGAATTAACAACTCCATACTGAGAGACGGCTTTCATGTACATCTTATCTCAAAGCTCTTTGTGTGAAAGCTGTTAACACCCCAGACAAACCAAACATCTGAGACCTGCGGAACAAATCCATAATTGAACAAAATACAACATCCTTATTATTTGAAATGTTTTGAACCATTCAGATGGTTATGTATGACTGCACATAAAAGGAAAAAACACACTGCAGTCTATGAGTAAAGCCGATTCCAGATGGATCGATTCCTGATGCTGACTCAAAGGAGAAAAAAAATGAATACATCCTATAAAATCATCATTTTCTCATTCCAACCGCCACCCAACCTCTAACCTTACAAGGCACAGTGTTTGAAAATCCTGTAGAGATTTATGCATCATGGACTCTAGCTGTTGAATTTCCATTTAAAGGGTAAACGACCAGAATAACATGACCCAGACACACAAGCAGTTCAGACAAGAGTGGTAACCTGCATGCACTACGGTGCAAAACTGATTCCTGATCTCTCGAGGGCATTAAAGTGCATCCTGTGGGGGTTGTCAACTGTTTCTGCCGCTGGTCAATAAGGTGAGTGCCCTCTAATGGCCCGACGGGCAGCGGACAGACTCAGGGCAGGGGAGAAACCTCTCAAAGCTTGTTTGTGTATAGCGTTTCCTCATCGCTTTCACTCTCGTCTTGAAATTCGTGACTCAGAAGAGACTTTTTTGAGCCCATGGATGTGAGACGGATTTCGTCATCATATTCGTCACGGTGCTGCCGCAGTCTATGGAATCCGTCTTTTTGTCTGTTTGATTTGGCCGAGCAGACGCACCAGATGATGCAGGCCGTGATGACCAGAGCCGTCATTGCAGCAGCTGAGAAACAAACGATGATTATTTTCCACAATAACACATTTTTAAAGAAGATCCTCGCCAAAAGAATCACATCTGTAGGCGTTTCCTTCTTCAGCAGAACACAAAAGAATAAGTAGAAGCATTGAAGAATGTAGAAGTGAATGGATATCAACATTTTTCAAAATATCTTCTTATGTGTTCTGCAAAGGAAAAATGTAAAAAATGTAAGTAACTTACCTGCACTAGCAACAACTAATTCTCTTGGAAGGCCAAATATATCGTTCTCCATGTCAAACTCGATAATAATAGAACTTGCCGCTTCAAACTGTGAAACAGACACCTGAAAAGACCAACATGGTTTATAAAAATATGACATTTTTTATATAACCTACAACTACATACATATACAAACTTACCTTTTGCGATTGCTGCTGGTAACCATCAGCTACTGCTTCAATGTCGTGTAAACCTGGAGGCAGAAGAGCATGGAAGAACCCTCCCTCACTGGAGAAGACTCTTACACCGCCGTTCAACACTATCATAGCGCCCGCAACAGGCTTACCGTTTCTGTCTCTGACCACTCCACGAACTCCTTTATGAACCTAGAACACAAGAATGAGCGTTAGCACAGAAGATCCAAGAACATCGAGGCAGAGCAGAAAACAGACGAACCTCCACCAGCATTCTCAGCAGTGACTTCCTGTTTTCCTCCCAAAGTGTGGGCAGCATTTCAGCCTCAGGGAACAGGCAGCAGCTGGTGTAGACTGTGATTTCGGGACAGTGTCCAAAGTCCACACTGAAGTCCTGTAACACGGAGCAAACAGAGATGTAAGACAGCAAAAAACTCACAGGAAAATGCTTTCCGTGGACAAAAAAAAGAATACCTTCATGCTTCCCATGTGACTGTGCCACTCGGCTGCTCTTAATACACCATCTGGGATGTTGCCCACTTGGAGAGATGGAAAACAGATAAGGTACTTTAAATCAAACAAGACATGTTATTTTATACTCTAAATATGAACACCTAGTAGACAACGTACTTTGGCCACTATTTGAGCACCCGGTATTGCCCAAGTGCATTTTGGGATGATGGCTGGCATACACTTTAGCCAAATATCTCAACGTTTCTTCATTTTCAACTGAAAGAGGCATGAAAGCAAAGCAAATGAAGAGTGATTCAAAATTGATGTATGAATCAGTAAAGTATTAATCCAAACATACCAGGTTGTACTGGTTTGTCATACGGGTATGTGACCAATAGAGAACCTCCATCTAGAGCCACGGATAGAGTAAAACCTCTTTCTTGGATCAGATCCATCACGGCTCGTGTCTCTGGCTGAAGTTCTCCAGCACGCTGAGATGCATTACCTGAACAACATTACACAAACCGTCAGCATGTCTGATGTCACGTCTGAAATGACGTGCTGTGTTACTATAATGTGATCTTACCAAAGAAGTCATTATCAAGGTCTTTGCCGTGGGCATTGGTCATGCCAGCAGTGGAGTTGCAATCTCTCTCTTTTGCCAGCTCACGCCCGTCTGGGTTGATGCTTGGCAGGATAACAATTCTGGTCTCATTAATCAACTAAACAAAGGAAAAGAGACCTTAGAGAGACCTGAGGAACGTTGAACTAAAGACAAAAATAAACAAACATAATCTTACTCTGGTGATAGCAGCATTCTTTCCATAGTTGATGCAGAGACTTGCCGCAAACTCCAGAAGCAGCTCAGTGCCCACTGGGGCATTGCCATGAATACCCGCAACGAATCGGATCTTGGGTTCAGATGGTTCTTGGACTTTGGGGTTGTTTGAGATTTCCAGAGCCCAAATAGTTCGAAACTCCACACTCTGACCAAGACTGGACAGGAGAAACAGAATGATGGACTGCATCCACATGCTCCAAAACCATCATCACTTTTAACCCAAGTGAATGTGATATAATTAAAGTGCTTTACCTGTGAAGTGAGGTGATCTCAGGGAAGTTCAGGGTGAGCCCCCGCAGGAACTCAGAAACCTCACTGTATCGCTGGTATCTGAAGCTGCTCTGTGTGTGTGTGTTACTGATCAACTTATCCAGACCGGATTCTCCGGACAGCTGCTTTATGAGATTATCAAACTCTTTCATGCTAGGGTCCTGAACCGGCGAGGCCTCATCTGTCATCCGCCCGTTCGCGTTGGTGTTAATCCGGGTAAGTGTGAAATTTACGGTCTCTATCCCATTTTCAGGTACAGTGGCGTAAGTGCTAACTGGCACGTAGCTAAAAACATTCAAAAGAACAAGTGGTTTTATAGTGTTTCATACAAGCCTTGCATATGGCTTTTGTTCGAAGTGATAGTTCGACAATATTGAGTCATTTAATCTAATCCTACATACATTTCAAACCAGTATGGCTTCTCTGCAGTATACAAAAGAAGATATTTTACAAAATGTTTGTGAGCAAATAGCATTACCACCCACGGAATTCTATTGTATGGACACATTACCAGTACAATCAATGGGTGCCAGTTACAAACACTCCTCCATATACCTTCTTTTGTGTTTTGCAGAAGAAAATCAGTACAGATGATGTCAGACCTATACTTGCCCACTATTTTCTTTATGCATTATTAAAATATTTAAGACTTCAATTCTTTTTTGTACCAATTTATCTTGTTCAGGAAGTACTCTTACCCTTGGGCAGAGGCAGTCAGGCGGTATGTTTTAGGAACTAACAAGCGCCAGTAGTCCCCTGCAGTGTTAGTTGTGACGGAGTGCTCAATCGTGTCCACGGTGATAGTGGCATTGGGGATGCCAGACCCATCCTTACTGTCAATCACCATCCCTTTAAATCCTCTGTGAACCTGCACATCCAGAAAAAATTTTTTGTTCGGCACTGAATGACAGAGGTGAACAGGCAAGGCTGTCAATCAAAGCTGACCTGATGGATAAACTGCAGAAGAGATCTGTGGTTTTCATTCCAGTACATGGGCAGATCTGCTGCAAGAGGATATTTATAACAGCCCAGTTCGATGGTCACCTCGAAGCAGTTAGTATTAATGTAGTTCCAGTCTTGCATCCCACCTAAAAAAAAACAGGACAAAGTGAACACAAGGTATAATCCAAAAGCAATATATATACATTTATATAAATATATATATGTATAAATATACCGTGGACGTTGTACCAAGCAGCTCCATTGGTGATGCCATCTGTAAAAAATTCTGGATCGATTTCTGGACAAGGGTGACCGTTATGCATTTGAGTGTTTTCCTGAAAAAAAAAACACACACACACTTAGATTCAGACTTTTGGTTTTGTTAAAACTTTTTAAAATTAATAAAAGTGCACTTAAATGGAGGCCATCCTTTTCGTTTACGTACATTAAAAGGTGTCATGATACTGATTTCATGATACAATTGATCACGATTCACAGTATGTTTTTATCAAAAAATAAAAAAAATTGAAAAGCTCCCTTCATTATTTGTATCAAATATCCAAACAATTGAACAATTTTAAATTCCAATATAACTTTTAAATTTCTGTCTAGGCATTTAGCCGACCATTTATCCAAGTGACTTACAAGGAATCAAGGAGACTATAAAGGGGTAAATTACAGATAACAATAGGTGACACAGTGCTACAATGAGTAAAGTTTTACAAGACAAGCCAAAACCTGTTAGGATGTCAGAAAAAGGTAACTTTATTGTAAATATAAAATAAAAATAAAAAGTGTGGCCAGTATTAACTGATAAATAAATTAAATACAGAACAACCCTGCATCATATTCTTTGACCTATTAGTGTACTTAAAACTGAATGTCGTTCATTTCTATTGGGCCTATAAAGCAAGCTTGCAGTAAACGCAGAAGCCCTTGCTACTCAAAACATGAATCCCATTTTGAATCATCATATATTTCAAGCAGTTTTCACCTGGGTTACGGTGAATCGTTGCATCCCTTTTTAGAACAATATATTCAGATGACCATTACATACACAGCAAGCAAAATCTAAAACTGCTTGTTCACCTTAGAGTATGCCAGAGCCAACATCCTAAACACATCATCATCTGATGACCTGCTGTAGCCAATAACATCCTCTAGATTATCATCATAAGGATAATTCACCACCAAGGAGCCTGAAACACAGAAAGAGAGAGGTTTCCTGTGCATGCCGTCACACAAATAAATGTTTAAAAAATAATAATAATAAATGTACCTCCATGAAGGTTTGCAGACAGTACGAACGGGTAACTCTTCGCCCAGTTCATGACTGCAATGGTCTCCGGCTGTCTGGGATCGGTAATGAAGTTGAACCGGTCGGGAAAGTTTCGGTTCAGGTCGAAATTGTTGCTGTTGTTACGGCCTTTAATTCCACTGATATCACCTGCAAACATTTTTTATCACAGATTTACAAGCAGCGTTTATAAGATGCTCAGCTGAAGATTTGTCAAGGCCTTACCCTCCACAGCAACTTCATATCCATCCGGGTTCATTGAAGGCATGATGTGGATGCGTGTGGAGTCCACCAGCTGCGTGACCTCAGGGTCGGTGCCGTAGTTCCGGCAGAGGTACTCAATTAGATTCAGCAACAGCTCTCGTCCAACTACCTCATTGCCGTGCATGTTACCGATGTATTTAAACTCAGGTTCACCTGGGAAGCAAAACAAGACGTCAGATTGAAAATCCATTTGAATCCATTCTAAATTAATCCACGTGAAGCATGCAGAAAGTACCTAACTCATGGACACCAGGGTTATCAGAGATCTCCATGACCCACAGGAGACGACCCTCCACGGACTTGCCAATGGAGTAGAGGCGTGTGATGGAGCTGTATTCAGAGCTGAACTTCTGCAGGAACAGCTCCATGTCGCTGTAGTGGTGATGTCGGAAGTCCTGGGGCTGAACGGCGAAGTTGGAGCTCTTCTCACGGTCCTCTGAAACTGAGGAACTGCTGCTGTCTGTGCTGGTGGTGTTGATGGCGGTGGTAGTGGTAGTGGAGGTTTCTGGGATCGATGAGGTGGTGGGATTCTGCTCAGTCTCGGCCACAAGGGTGAAGTTTAGTCTGGTGGCTTTGCCTTCTTTTACCTCCACATCAAACACAGACATGGGTATGTAGCTACAAACGAAAAACGATTTCAAATCAGAAGCTGGATTTTTATAATTATATGTTAATAAAAAGTGACTTCATACTAACCCTGAGGCTACAGCCGTGATGTTGTAAGTGCCGGGGAGCAGCAGGCGATAGAAGTCACCAAAGTGTGCCGTGGTCACATTGTGATTAATACCCGCGACCGAAATTACTGCGTCTGCAAGAGGTGCTCCGTTCCCAGAAGCTTTGACAAAACCACGAACTCCCATGTGAATCTTCACACACATACAAACATTTCAGACAAGCAAACCAACAATCCTGCAAGGGTTCCTAATACCACGGCACGCGTGTCATTTCTTGCATATCGAGTAGCAGAACCGTGCTGTTTTAGTACCTTTTCCATGTAGGCCAGCAGGGACTCTTGATTGTTGTCCCATTCAGTTTTAAGTTGAGATGATGGAGGGTATTTGCAACAGCTAAGTTCCATGGTGATTTCCAAACAGTTCCCCTTCAGGTAATTGAAATCCTGCATTCCTCCTAGGTGGAAACAAAGCACAAAGTATGTACCCAAGGTGTGGGGTGCTGTGGCACGGTGGGATTGTAACTCCTTAAACAATCTAAGTCGGCAAACATTAAACAGCTGAATAAGACTCGTAAGAAAGGTGTGACCTGAAAACGTTTGAATATAAGAACTTTACCCTAAACGAACCTACATAAATCCTTACAAAACAACACCAACCCATTTGAAGATTGCTTCAGTTAGGGCACACAGTGGTCATTTGCGTTTAAAGGAGAACAGAAGAGAAGTGCTTACAGGAAGAGAAAGGTTACCAAGGGTGCTAGAACCATTTACAACACTTACATTAACCTTGCAAGCAAACACTAGGTTCTTTGCCACTGGCTACAAGATCACAGAAGAGATGCCCATCACAGAAATGCATAAATAATGAATATTTATATAAATACAGCTGATCATTATTGCCAACTTTGTAGATCACATTAAAGTTATATTGTAAAGGAGGCAGGCATTCTGATTTGTAAATGAGAGTCTTTGTACACGTGTCATGTCGAGTGTAAAGAGATCATCATCTGTAATCTTCCACTTGAGAAGCACATTCAGGACACAGTCAGAATGTGTGTTAACAAAATGAGATGTAAGCAGGCCCAATCAAGACTCAACAGGCATCCCGGGTGTGCATGATTTTATTCTTTCAGATGAATGCAGCCTGAGTTATAACTGCATTTCTCTCAAAGCGATTCCAAGTGAATGGATGAGATTTTCCAAAAATGTAATTAATTAATCAAACAAGGCCTTCATGCATGCCTGGCTGAGGGATAAAGAAAGTGAGATGTTAAAATTTAAAAAGGTGAAAATATTTATATTTTTTTTATAGCCCCACTAAGCAGTCTTTGAGAGATGGATGCACTTTTCGGAGCTTGGAAATTCCTCCCACAATTACTCAGATTATAAAGCTTGTAAAAGTGCAGTTATATCTTTGGTTTGTTCATTTGAAAGAATAAAGGCATTTTTACGCCTCGAGGGGTGGGGTTCATTTTGTGTAATCTATTCCTTCAAGTCATCTTACTCCACCTCTCTGTATAGGTTGACTGTCAGAAGTCCTGTTTCTATGTTTGCCAACACATATCCTCGATACAAGACTTACAGTAAACAAACATATATAGAGCATCCTGGTTAGTTCCAGAGATCCTTTTATGCTTAAATGATCTCATTAAAATACCTTGTAATACAGGCCAATGAACTGCAAAATATAGCTTATGCTTTATATAAAGTTTGAAAATTAACCCAACACACACACAGATTGTGGTTTGTAGATCAGTCAACAATCTTAGTGTCATGGTTTACATCTTTTAACACACGCTGTACCATTTCGGTTAAAGTTTTTAATGTTTGATTCAAGAAAAGGTAACACTTTATAAAAGAGTCAAATGCTTTTGTATGCACTGTATCAACCTCACCTATAATGATATCGTTTAACTGACATTTACTCAATATGCATCATAAAACAAACAATTCAAGACCTCGTGTTATTTGACTGGGATTCAACGGATTGTGACGTGGGCTTGCTTCAGATAAACGTTTTGAATCAATTGCAGTTTCTTCTTTATTCCTTCATGCATTGCATTTCTCCACCCTTTTCAAACAGAACCGCCAGTGCACTTCCTTAACAGTCTTTAACAACTTTACCTTTATTTTTCATTTCGTCACATCAAGCCAATTAAATGTCATGTTCTTGAGAATGTCAAGAAAAACCAATCATAAATATAACACATAACTTAAAACAATCAAACGTGAACAAACACAAAAGAGATTAAAGATCAGTCAAACGTAGCTGATTGTATCTGGACGCTCAATCAGTTCCTTGTACCATCAAGTCCAAACAAAACGTCAAGGAAGTGGATAGAATTGTGGCCAAACACAAAGAAACGTCATTATTTTACAATCTTAAGACTGGTTAGGCAAGTCTTCCTTACATCTTGAAAGAAACTTAATAGATCAGGTTGCAGACAGTAATGGTTTAATGTTGTGAAGACCGAGGTCACAATGTCTTGTAAAGACAGAAATAAGAGAAGCGCAGGCTTACAGTCCTGGTTTTAGATTACTCGCTGGACTATTTTCTTTTTAATGGCATGACGTAAACATACCCCAAAATCCAAGCAAAGGAAGTTCCAGCGTTCAATTCTTTTCGGTTTGTTTGTTTGTTTGTTAATCCGTTATCAGCCAACAAATAGGAAATCGGTTAAGGAATGTTGTGAGTGAAGAAAGATGTGGACGTGAAAAGACGAAAGAGCAACAATAGATTTTAAAGAATGTCATTAGGGCCAGAGACACATGGGGTTAGATTGAAATATAGAAAAACAATGGAATTGGATCTGAGACTTGTGGTACCAGCACAAAAGAGTAAGAAATCTCTCTTTCGAACGTTCTCTGCTTCAGTTCCTCGATGGTGGAACGATCTGCCTCTGGCTTCACGCTTGTCAGACTCGGTCTCTATTTCAAAAAACACCTAAAAACTCATCTTTTCCGGCTACATCTAACTCACTAACTCACTTCTTTTCTAACTACTCACTCTATCAAAAAAAATAAAAATAAATTCTTTTGTAACTTCTCTCTCTGTGTAACTCGGTAACATTGTTGTAGCACTTGTTCACCTATTGTTGTATCGGCTATTTACCGCTTCATTGTCTCCTCGACTATTGCAAGTCGCTTTGGATAAAAGCGTCTGCTAAATGACAAAATGTAAATGTAAATGTAGAATGGAGTGCTACCTGACACATCATACCACTTCGCCCCATTGGTAATACCATCCTGGAACGTCTCAGACACGTTCTCCTCGCATTTGGGCTGTCCCGTCTTCATGACGGGATTATTTTCGGCGTAAACCCTTGCCAGGTACTTGAAGACAGAATCGTCGGGAGACTTGCTGTAGGTGCCTTCAGTTTTATGGGAAGCGGAGTCGTCGTAGGGATAACTGGCCACCACGGTCCCGCCATGCAAATTCCCAGACAGCACGAATCTGGAATGAAAGAAAAAAGAGTGTTAGAGGAATCTGCAGCCGTGAGCTTTGCCGTGTGTGTGTGAATGCTCGTACTTGTTCTCCAGGATCCATCTCATGACAGCAGCGCCTTCAGGGATGTCTTCAGCTTTCACACGGATGTCATCGAACTGGTCCGGGAAGCTTCTGTTGAGGTCCATGTGTTTGGCATTGTACCGACCCTCATCCTTTCCTTCGCAATCCCCCTCTGCAGACTTCTCGAACCCATCAGGGTTCATGCTGGGCAGGATGTAAATGTCTGTGGTGTTGATGAGGTCAGTGACCCTGGGATCCTGTCCATACCTCCACAGCAGATCCTCCACCAGATAGATCAGCACCTGTCTGGACACAGTCTCATCCCCATGCATGTTGCCCACATACTTAAACTTGGGCTTCCCCTGAGCATCACTGATGACGTCACTGGTGACCCTCATCACCCACAGCTCTCTGCCCTCCACCGACCTCCCGATGCTGATCAACTGTGAGATGTTGGAGTGTTTCTGAGAGAGGCTTTTAAAGAGAAATGTTAGTTCTTCATAGTTGTAGTATTTACTGTAAGTCTCCAGCTCGTCTGCAGGATTCGAGTTAATGGAGCTGATGGACAAAAGCAGACAGAAAGTGAGAAGCGAGGGTTTGTGTGAGTCGTTCCTCGTCTGTCTCGACATGTTTCTGCGGACTCGCACCTGATGTTGTGCCTAAATGTGACTTCCGCTCTTCTGACTGACGGGCTGAGATGTTGCGAGGTATTTCCTGCTGACCTTTCAGGGAGGGCGGGGCTTGGATGGCAACGCTTCAAAATAAAAGTCGCGACGACTACTCGTGATGTAATAAATATATTTACTCGTAAAGTGGTTGGGCTTGTAAAATTATATTATATATATATATTTGTTTATATTTATATATATATTAAAAATAAAAATGTTTACATTTTTAAAAATTTGCGTTCTATAATGATAGTAGAAAATAAACGACTATATAAAGATGTAAACGCAACAAAAGAAAAAATCGAATTAATTTTCATTCATTTCTGTATTAATAATCAGAAGAATAGTTATAAACATTAACGTTACATTTAACTTTAATAACAATACGTTTTAATTTTTAAATCCCTTTCTGTATAAATGAGAAAAATAATCAGAATTATTATCATAAAATATCTAAAAGCTCATAAATGAGAATATCTAAATTAACAATAATAAAGGTTTTATATGACATCATTCATGAGCCACACCTCGATGACGTCATCTGCCCTACGTCACCATGTATGTCATGCAATTACTTATATTAATTTCTTGAATTGGATAAGAACAAATATTTCAGATAACATTTAATTCCTATCCTGTTCATAAAAAGCATAATATATATATATTTTATTTATTTAAATAGTTAAAAGAAATCTGTAAAATGATCCAATATTCTTATTCTATCTGAAGGTAAATGCTTCCCTAGACAACACATTTTATTTCAAATCACAGGAAATGTACACACAATATAGAAATGAGAAGAAAAACATGTGGAGTGCAGAAAAGCAGGTTAAATATTTTACTTGAGGCAGTTTTATTTTAAGTTAATTGTTAATTCCATGCGGTTGCGTTGTAATACAGATTCTAGGTTTGTGGTTCCAGTCAATTTCCAGTAGTACAAACTAGTTTCAAGTTAACATAAAGTACAGAAGAAAGTCTATGCATTCTATAGATTTGGGGAAGAAGAAAAATAGACTGTTTCATATTCTCATGCAGGCTTAAAATCAACTTTATTAGTGCTTTTCTTCTTCTTTTTGAGACAGCCAATGGAGACCTGCATTTGTCTTAGTTCTAAAAGCAACAAGGCTCCTTCAAAGTTATAGAATTGCAGCTATCCGCCCATCATCATCATCATCATCATCATCATCATCAGCCTATGTGAGCAATACAGTATTTTAGCACAAATTACAGTCCAGACCACTGGTAAATGTTACTACATCACTACTACTTGATGTTAAGCATTTTGCTCCACATGGATATCAAGAAATTTGCTTCAACTTTCTCTGAAAAACTAAATTAACAAAGAGCACTTGTTCAGACTTGCCCTTTTAAAGGTTTCGTTGTTTTCTTTAACTGCATTTGAGAATTGCACTAACACAGAAATATTACAGCTCAAACCACTAATAGTAGACATATCAGTAATAGTAATAAAAGTTAATTTCTGTAATTACATTAAGAAAAACTCAAAATATATCCAGCAACTGATAAAAATGTTGAGAAATAAAGCAAATGAACATAAAAAAGAAAAACATTGTACCAGGACAAAAAAAAATACTCCAAGTTCTGAGCGTTTAAAAATCATAATTGAACTTTGTTTCATAAGTGGTATGTTTTATTTCAATTTAAGGGCTAATAAAACAGAATAATATTAAAAATCAAACAAAGGGAGAGAGAAAAACTGGAGGCATCAAGCTGTTAAATGCCACTCATAAGGTTGGGCTTGGTGGCTCCCTTTGTGAGAAGGGTTTAGGGAGGAGGGGAGTGGGGTGGAGTCTCATATTGGCTGTGTTGTCTCATTGGGTTTCATCCTCCACATCTTGCAGCGCCTCTTTATTCTGTTCCTCACCTGTGAACCGAGAAACAATGCCATTGTTATTTACATTACGTTATGACAACGTGCCATCGATGTGCTGTGCATTTTCATTCAACACCCTTGCGACATCTTTGCATTAGGAGTCGGCAAAAAATACATAAAAAGCACAACAGAAAAAAGCGAAGTAGTGAAGGACCTAATACATGCTGTGAGGAAGATGAAAATCACTGTGTTATCAAGATCTGTAATCTTCAAGTAATTTTCAAGCTCAAAAAGAGTCTGATTTGAATGCGGTGTTATCTCACTTAATTCTCAAACGGAACCAACAGACGTTTCTGAACATATTCCAGACATCCTACACAATTACAAGGGAAACACCATTTTACAAACCGTAATAGATAGGTACAACAGAGTCATTCCAATTGGACATTGAGGATTTTGCAGTGATCATGCAGAAACGGTCCGTTTCACACATGCTGCACATATAACACTCTTGTGGCTACTAAGAGCTTAACACAAAGCTTACAAACGGGTGAGTGATGATGCAATTTGTGGACAAAGGGCAAGAGCGGGAAAGAGTGGCCTCACTTACAAATAAAGTTTGTGGGCATTTAACATTTTCCTTTAGGAATCTAAATAGTGGGGATGGAAAAAGGCAAGATGGGTTAAATTGGACGTCATGAGCCTGGACACATTACAAGATGAAATGAAATGTAGTACAGAGAGATTATCCTGTAGGTTTTGGTGTTGTGCACTAGGTCAGTAAACACGTCTGAAATCAGCAGAGAAAATTGTTAAAAAGCTTCTTGGTTAAAAATACAATTTCAGCCTCATGTCCTGTTCTGTATATATAACTGAATTTGTGTTTTATCTACAAAAACTTGTTCGTCAAAACAATGATCTGTATTCTTTTTTTCGGTAACAGCTAATTTCGGTTTGCATTTTATCAACCCTTTCGCAGAGATAAAGAGTTGGTAGGAAGCTATGCTTCACAATCACTAAATCGGGACACTCTGACACAATCCCTCTAAAAATAGCTTTGGAATATGGAGAGACGTTAGAAGAGGTCACCTTTCTATTTCAACGGCTTTCAAACAAATATTTAATGTCTTAAATTCCTTTAAACTGCAAAACCTGTGATGTCTCTTACCGTCTCCCTGCATATCTGAAGTCCATAGTGTCAGGTTATCACGTAACAATTGCATGATGAGTGTAGAGTCCTTGTAGCTTTCTTCACTCAATGTGTCCAGTTCAGCAATCGCATCATCAAATGCCGCCTTTGCCAACCTGAGGTCAACAACCGGGCACAGTTAAATCTGTTCAGTCTACGAACTTACACTAACATTGGTCGAAATTGATTACCATCTGTACCACAACTGACTTGATGTTTTTAGATTTTGCAAATTTAGAATTTACACAAACAGGCAAAGTGTACCAACCTGCATGCACGGTCAGGAGAATTGAGAATTTCATAGTAGAATACAGAGAAGTTAAGCGCAAGACCCAAGCGAATGGGGTGTGTGGGCTGAAGGTCTGTCATTGCAATATCACTAGCAGCTTTGTAAGCAACCAAACTGTTTTCTGCAGCCTCCTTTCTGTCGTTTCCTGTGGCAAACTCGGCGAGATACCTGTGGTAGTCACCCTTCCTGTAGCAATAAGGGGAAAAGGTCCCTGTCAAACACCAACACAACATTTGACAATGCTAGATTTACTTTGAGAAACCGATTCATACATTTTGTAGTAGAAGACCTTGGACTCTCCTGAGTTTGCGGCAGGAATTAGGTGCTTGTCCAATACATCCAGGATGTCATTGCAGATTGATTTCAACTCAGTCTCGACCTGCGCAAGAAAATTCACTTGAAGAGCACAACACGAAATCTTTTTTAAAGCAGAATGATTGAGTCTGGCGTCTTACCGTTTGCCTGTACTCCCGAATCATTTTCAATTTGTCCTCTCCACCTTTATTTTCCTCTTTCTGCTCAATACTACTGATTATCCTCCAGGATGCTCTTCTTGCCCCAATGACGTTCTTGTAGGCCACCGAGAGCAGGTTTCTTTCCTCAACCGTTAGCTCGACATCCATCCCTGCCACCTTCTTCATGGAGTCAACCATTTCTGAAAACATAGGAGGAAATCAAACGTAAATGGATGATGCTCGATGTCACTGTACATTATTAAAAAGTGATCGTTTATATAAAAATGAAAGTTCTCTCGCTCTGGTAGTAAACACGGCAGAACACAAAAGATGCGAGCGTACAACAGCAGCACTAAATCACATCTACGCTTTAGACGCACAACCAAAGCAAACCCAGAGCCAGTTCCCGGAATTCTTCGAAATATCTACTCTGCAGGCCCAATGACATTTTCTTTATGAGTGATGACTTTAAGTGTAAACCACACACACACACACACACACACACACACACTAAAAAACACACACACACACACTAAAAAACACACACACACACACACACACACACTAAAAAACACACACACACACACACACACACACTAAAAAACACACACACACACACACACACACACACACACACACACACACACACACACACACACACACACACACACACACACACACACACACACACACACACACTAAAAAACACACACACACACACACACACACACACACACACACACAAGAATAGATCACATATAAAGCATTGTGATATTATGGTATGGCAATACACCAATCTACACTCTTGAACACAAAACATGTTTTTATTTATTATATGTTTGATGACGTCACAACATGCATGCAGACCCATGTTGTGTGCTCATGGGTTTCTACCAGACTCCCAAAAATGTTAAAAACACACAAACACACACACACACACACACACAGAGGCATTTCCTGCCGTTACACGCGTGTGAGTTCACTAATGTTGGACATGTTCGTGTACATGAGGCATAAAGTCCGCAGCTCCCCCTCCGCCATGGTGAGCAGCAGCTCGCCTCACCCACTGACTCGACGCCATTTTGTCTCCTCAAAAAAACCCGTCTCCATCTTCACAAGCCGAGCTGCAGTTGCCCCAAACAGCGCGTCGGTAAAGCCCCCGGGGCAACAAACGCGCGCGCGACATCACACGCGACACGAGGCACGTGTTGTCATTTCCGCTTTAATGTCAGACGCAGAGACGCTAAAGAACCCGGAGAGACCCGACCGGACCTCACCGCGACCCGCTCGCTCTCTTACCGTCATATCTCTCCGCCTGCTCGGCCAGTTTGGCCTGATACACCAGATCGTCCCGGTCACCCATCATGGACTGCGCTGAGAGAACA
>CM065660.1:3368071-3390571 GCA_033220385.1 Triplophysa yarkandensis
GTGTTCATTCATCACAGTGGAATAACTGAACACTTCAGTTATTATCTGCTGATACTGAGATTCAAACCAACAACCTTCTGATCACAAGATCAACTCTCTCACACCAGAACACATCTGACCCCTGAGAATGTGTCTTCTGTGTAAATCATCTGCTGAACATCTTAGAGAGAGCCGTTTGAACATCCATGCCACATCTTCTAGAAGTCCTATCATGGATTTGATACCGTTCTACAACCACAGTATGTTATGTCACAAAAGAGCTGCACAGAAAACTAAAACTACTACCAAAAGCAACAATCCTTGCATGAAAAAATAACATGTTTCTAACCGTATCAATCAATCCACCCAGATAGCACACACACACTTTATTGCCAAAAGTATTCGCTTACCTGCATTAACTCACATATGAACTTTAATTACATCCTATTTCTAATCCATAGTGATCGATATGATGTCTGTCCATCCTTTATAACAGCTTTAACTCTTCTGGAAGGCTTTCCACAAGGTTTAGAGTCGATGTTGGAAGAGAAGGTCTCAGCTCTAAATCATCTCAAAGGTGTTCTATCGGTTTGAGGTCAGGACAGTCAAGTTCATCAACACCAAACTCTGTCATCCATGTCTTTATGGATCTTACTTAGTGCACTGATGTTATGTTGGAGGAGTAAGGGGTCAGATCAAACTGTTCCTAAAAAGTTGGGAGGATGTGTTGGTGTGTTGAAGAATTCAGAGTGAGAGTGACACCTAATTTGGATTATTTGAATGGGTAAGCGATCAGCATGGTATAATGATTAAACAGGTAAAGGTATTCACTTACAAATATCAGGACAGTTTGAGTAGCATTACTATAGGGAGTCAACTTTATTTCATGTACAGGAATAAAACTGTAACAAAAAAGTGTTTGTTTTTGTGTGTGTGTGGCTTAAACACTGTTCTGACGGACTTGGATGCACATATAAGATAACACAAGATTAATTTCACAAAATTACCATGTTGACATTTAGGTTCCAAAACATAATACTTTGGGCACAATAAAATGTACAGACATAACGTGTGTGGTTATTCGGAGAGCGATGCAAGCGTTCTCGTGGAGGTGAAATCATTCTTACAAGACAGAAGAGCCAAGACAACAATAAGCTTTGCTTTGTGATTTTCAGGATCGAATTAGAAAGGTCATGTCTGTTTAAACGGTTCATTAGACAGATCATAAACATCAAAGTCCTTCATAATGATGACTTAGGTGATAATTATATAACATGGCTGGCTTGCTGTCACATGACAACAAGCTTACCTACATACATACACAACTTTTACATGTGACAACATAAGCGAGGAGGACTTCCAGGTGATTGTCATTGTTACTGAACAAAGTTAGTCAACTTTTTAAGTAACAACAAAAGGATTAAAACATTAAGATCAGGTTGCCTGTCTATTAGTGTTATCATGTATGTCCACAGACATTCAAGTTATTCCCTAAATATGGTCAATAATAATGGAAATAGGTTACATCGGTTTTAAAAGAAATGTTATAGAAAAAAATTACCCGGCCCTCTTTTCATCTAATTGGACGTTGCTGAAGCGGTCATTTACAACAATTAAGGCAGAAAGGAGAAAATCTTTTGATACTTCACAGAAGGATTTGGGCGTTTAGGATGTTATTTTTGCAATCAGAGGGAAAAAAGTAAAATAAATCAACAGCCATATAACAAACATTGAACCAGTAATCTGTCGGTGCAAAACCAGGGTACATTTGAGGCGACAGGTGATGCTTTGCACGACATTGTGACGTTTTCTAAAATCATTAAGAGTAATAAAACCAACAGGAGATATTTCAATAGTTTTGGGCACATTAGAGAACTGCTACAAGAATTTATTTTTCAATGTTTTGACTGAAACACGCTTTTGAGATTGAGCGGATGTTGCCTTTTTATTAAAATAAGGAAAAACAAAAATGTAGTCTTGCGTTGACAGCTGATACTAGTATTAGGGTTACACATTGGAAAAATTTGCATTTAGTGTAATACTTGCAGTAATAATGGTAAAAGTAGCGTTTCCTGAAATTAGATAATGTTGTACATCCGATTATTTAGTGTGAATATGATGCATGACGGGCCGTATGTCCAAGCTACCGTGGCCTGTACTGTTTACATCAGAAATGTGCATAAATAAAACTAAATGCAGTGATGGCTTGGACCGCTCCATTTGTGAACTTTTTTAACCACTTTAAAAATGTACCGCCCCGCTCAGACCCTTCCTCCAATGATGAGCCAGTATTGACTAACAAGCATGAAGCGTGTCCTACCTCCGCTTCCTAAACTACGAAACGGTGAACATTGGCATTTTCCTTTGTCAGACACTGAATACTTTCACAACTGTAGTATAGATGGCTGTCGTGTTCTACAACACTAGAAGTAGTGTGTGCTACCACATTCAGATAAGCAAAGGAACAGTCCCTTGTTACAAAGTCCAAGCAGTCATCTTCTCATTTTTTGTAAGTCCACAAGAAGCCACACACTAACATTCCCCTCGATCTCTCCGTAGTGTATGGTGTTACATGTAGAATTTAGTGTAAATACCCTCAATTATTGCATAAAATCTAACAAGGGAATTGTGGCAGATAGGCATGTGTTGGCATGACTGACACAATGGCACAAGGTAATGACAGGGCGGATGGGGAAAGGAGCTGTGAGGATGTGAGGAGCTGGAGTGTTGTGTACGTCTAAGGGCTGCTAGGGAAGACAGTCTGTTCTTTCAGCTCAATTCTTCCTCTGGATTGTGCTGGTCCAGCAAGCGGACGTGGGTAAAGGGAAAATGGCCATGCTTTCCCTTGCACTCACCCTCCCACTGACCGTTTACATTGATCTTGGTCACCTTCACCATGTCGCCAACCTGAAGCAAAGAACAACATATTAGAGATGCAAACAGTTCACGTACAGATCAAATAATATAAACAGGAGTACATGACCCGTATTCTACTTGATCGTACCTCTAAAGCAAGAGCAGTCTTGTCATAAGCATTGGGAACTCTCTTCTGAATGGCTCTGGCGAACACTGGACCGTTCTGTAGATTGGGTAAAGATGTGGGCTGGGCGTACTGGCCGGGCTCACCGAGCAGAGGCGGCGCCTGGGAACCGTGGCCATCCGAGTTGCCGTGAGCGCCTCCACCAGATCCCCCGCCTCCAAGGCCTCCCGATGTCGGCGAGGCGGGCCGATACTTTTCCACGTACGGCACGGGGATCATCCCGACACGGCCGTCGGTATTCTGAGCGTTCCACCACTGCTCCTCCGGCTTCTCCAGCACGCGAAGAATATCCCCCTTGCGAAACGGAAGGTCCTCGTCGTCGTTCCCCGGGAAGTCGAACAGAGCGCGGACGAACTCTTCTTCCAGCCTCTGCGGAGCTCCTCCCGCGTTCACGCTGACGAAGGAAGAGTGCTTGGCCTTGCTGATGGGCTCAATAAGAGTGGTGGTGTCCAGATAGTGGATCTTGTAGAACTCCAACAGGGCAGGCAGGGCATCGAACTCTTGATCTCCGATCCGGAACCGAGGAGGAGCGATTCCTAAGTGACGGAACACACACGACAACAGTCATCAGTTCCTCCATCGCTTTCATTATCCGCAGAAAGCGGAGGATATTTCGAAGAATGTTGGAAGTGTCATTCTGTCAATCATTTCCTTATTCATCCCTGCTTGGGATCATTTTACTCCTCCATTTGTTTAACGTGTCTTTGCAGATATTTCGAAGAATGTTGGAAGCGGGCACCTCACAGGAGTGAACGAGACATTCCCAACATTCTTCGAAATATCTGCAAAGACACGTTAAACAAATGGAGGAGTAAAATGACCCAAAGCATGATCCCATGAAGGATGAATAAGGAAATGATTGACAGAATGACACTTCCAACATTCTTCGAAATATCTGCAAATGGAGGAGTAAAATGACCCAAAGCATGATCCCAAGCAGGGATGAATAAGGAAATGATTGACACTTCCAACATTCTTCGAAATATCTGCAAAGACATGTTTAACAAACAGGAGTAAAATGACCCAAGCAGGGATGAATAAGGAAATGATTGACACTTCCAACATTCTTCGAAATATCTGCAAATGGAGGAGTAAAATGACCCAAAGCAGGGATGAATAAGGAAATGATTGACACTTCCAACATTCTTCGAAATATCTGCAAACGGAGGAGTAAAATGACCCAAGCAGGGATGAATAAGGAAATGATTGACAGAATGACACTTCCAACATTCTTCGAAATATCTGCAAAGACACGTTAAACAAACAGAGGAGTAAAATGACCAAAGCAGGGATGACATTCTTCAAAATATCTGCAAAGACATGTTAAACAAACAGAGGAGTAAAATGACCCAATCAGGTATGAATAAGGAAATGATTGGCAGAGGAGAAATGGATCAGACGTTACCGGGTCCAGACTGTCGGTTGGTACTGATGCTGTTGATGATGTAATGAGACACTTTGGAGTTCTCGGACACAGACAGCACGTAATCCCCGGGGATGGTGATGGAGTCCCGCACCAGGAACACTCCGTGCCTCTGACCCTGGAGCAGCGAAACCGCCTCCTGCCGGCTCAATCTCCCCCAATACCAGCTCGCCCTGTCCTCGCAATCGAAGTTTCCGGCCATGACTCTCACAGGAACTCAGCCGAGGCTTCGCGGCCTTCCCTCCGGAACCCCGAGCGGCGCTCAACTCCGGCACAAACTTTACCGCGAGCGCGTCTCACAACATTCATAAACTTCGCTTTATTCGGCTCGATCCGACGGGAAGTGAGCCGCGGTCGACTCGCGCGCGGACGCTATTCTCGCAGACCCGCGGAGAATCGATCCGCGTGGACCGGAGCGAACATTGGAAGTTGTCTCGAGGAAGTTCAAATATTTCAAATGGCGGACGAGGGAAACAATTTCTGACCTTATTTCCCGGAAGTGATGCCACGGGACCGGAAACCCGGCCGCGGGTGAGCGTGGCGGCCATCTTGGTACGGTCAACGCGCGCTGTGTGTGTGTGTGTGTGTGTGTGCGCGTTTTAATGTTTCGAACACGAATTATATAACACGATAACAAAAGAACACATAATGATGACACACTTTGTATTTATTAAAACTTATCTCTAAGGGGTTTTGTTTTGTTAGATTCGTGATGGATTTCATTTTATAAACGTGTGAATTTATTTTATTTAAATATATAATGTTACTGGTTTTATAAACTAACATTGTGTTGGGATTATTTTGATAAATGTTAAAAAAATACGTTACAATTATTTAGATTTTATGTAAAAGTCCTCGACTATTGTAAGTCGCTTTGCATAAAAGCGTCTGCTAAATGACTAAATGTAAATGTAAAACGTGGTGCAATGACACATCTTACCACTAGATGTCGACAAAGATTACTGACTCTTCATCCTGTAATATAAAAGCTTGTTCAGGTTTATTTTTTTAAGGACCAAACATTTATTTTACACATTTATAGTACACACAACTCTCACATGAAGACAGAAGAATATGTGCAGAATGTTTGTTAAAGGTTTATTGGCTGTGATGGGTTTTTACATGTTTGTAAATGGATTCACATATTGCTGTTGTTGTTTGTGATTTATCATACTAACATTCCTCTTGTTTGTCAACAATCACGTGAACACAAGTGTACAGAAATACTGACAAAAAAAGCAAATGACTTCTCTCTGATCACAGCTTTTTCATTCCCTTTCTTGTAAAGGCAGCGTATGCCAAAAATATGGCTTAGAAACGGATATTTTGAGGCGATCTGGTGAGCATAGAACTTAAGACTTGCTATGAAAACGAGAAATGTTGTGATAAATTCCTTTAAGACGTACAAGATAGGAATGAGTATAATGTGTAATTCTAAATTAGGATTTAAACACCTAAATACTGTGTTTTTATAGTTTTAAAATAGTATCTATCTTGGCAAATACTATTCATTATTCTATGATGTCATATTAGAACTATTTGAGTAAAATTCTTGTCAATTTCTGTGGATAATAGGCACTAAATAGATATTTATACTGGGAAATACTCTGTATTTCAATATATCACAAGAAATAAAATATTTATATAATTTCAGTCGTTTAAGGAATTATGCTAAAGAAGAACAAAACGGAAAACATCACAGTCTTCAAAAGAAGCAACAAGAGCATATTCATCTGAAATGTTTTTGTAGCCAAAAAACACTTTGTCCTTTCTCTTTGGCTGTTTTAAAGCACTGCTCTTATCAACACACAAACAAACAGCCGTGACAAAAGATTTTGGTTTACTACAGTATAAATTCGGGGCACTTGGACTTCTGGTTGGGGCAAACATATTTACAGATCTTCCAGCAAAGGCTGCAGCTTAATAAAATACATGTGGGGCATTTCATATGGGCCTAGCTACGTCCCATGAACCCGACACCTGGGACAAGCATACTCATCAGACAATACTGAACAGATATCCAGTTTCCACTGCTTGAGAGATCCGATGCTTTCAGTCGTCAAATGCATAGATTAACGCACAGATTCATGCAAGATCTGGAGGTGTGTAAAATCTTTCAAATATTCTTTATAATTACACCCAATGCACATACTCTAAAACCCCGAAATACAAACATATGCCACTCTGGCAGAGTTTTGTACAGGCACACAGGCGGAGGTTTACGGTTATGAAAGGGGGAAACCTGAACCAGATCTTTCCAAAAAACATTAATACATTCTACAAAGTGGTGTATATTTCAACTATTAAAAATATGCACCACCTCACCATAACACCGTGATTGTCCTATTAAGTTCCAGCTGCTCACAATGTCGGCACCCAACTGAGAACACTGACAAGCGTTGCTCTGCTTTTGTTTTTCCTTAAAGGGATAAAGCTTTGTTCATCTTGGATCAGGTGGGATTGTCTAAATTACAGGCTAACTGGTCCGGGACAGAATCTTCCCTCAAAGGCTCAATGGCTCCAGATGAGTGCTGTGATTGGCTGGAGCAGGACAGAAGGGAAGACTGACTATGCAAGTCCTCTTCACCCTCTGCCTTACATGCCATCTTCTCTTTCCTCTGGCTCACCAGCCGCTGCTCCTCTAATGTCCACATACTGTCGTCCTCGTCCTTTCCCTGCACCTCCTTGTCAAAGTATAGTAATTCCTCCATCATGTTATTAATCTCTGTGTCTCCATCAATCTCTTCCCCTACCTCAGACCTGAGCTCTCCGAGGCTCTCTGTCCTGTTGGTATCCTCTGCATCGTCCTCATCTAGTTTGATCTCGGGCTCGCTGGCCTGGCTCTCACTTGACTCCTGGATGGTTGAAAGATGCCCCTCATTTTGTCTTTTTTTCTTGCGCAGGCCAACCTGGTAAGCCTGTGGAAGATAGGTGATGTCCACATTGTTCCCTAGGTCGATCCAGTTGATGCTAAGAAAGCTGTTGGGCTTTTTCAGAGTGTCCGTGAGGTCTTTAAGCACAGCACGGGTCAGCCTGTTGCCACTAAGGACCAGAGTTGTTAGTTGTGGAAGAGACGCGACTGTGGGGAGGATCAGGAGAAAAGCCTCATCTGTGAGCTCCGTGAAGGCCAGCCCCAGGTTTGTGATGTCAGCCGAATGTTGTTCCAGGTAGGCACGGAGACGCTCCATGTCGGTTACCACAAGTGGGATGCTAAAGAGGTCTATTGTCCCATCGGATGGAGGGTTGGATAGGACAGATTTCAAACTGAAAAAGAGAATAAGAATGTGAATTAAGGTGGGAGAATAGAAGAGATTGGACTTAAGAGCTTCCTCTGTCAAAAATGAGATTATGATGATGAGTGAATGCTCTCCACACATATTATGCACGATTCATTTTGCTTTAAAATACCACACTTTGACCGGTCTTATATCTATTATTGATGAAGGAGCCTTACAAACAATACTGTTCAACAAAACATAATTTAACCATTTGACACAGAATGTTTTGAGTGTGAACTCTTCAATATATGGAAAACATGTAAGTAATACTTCTGTCAACTAAATCATGCACTGAATTGTCCTGATATATCTCCACCAATATTCGTTTTAATATTGTTTTAAGGATGATGGTGACCAAATAGCAGTGGCTATTGTATAAACACAAAACCAATGCAAGTGAACAGGTGCTAGTTATCTACCTTCTTCAAAATATCTTCTTATGTGTTCTGCTAAGTAAATGAGTTTGAATTAACTCTTTTTCTAAGTCTAGACATTTTTTGTGTCAACTTATCTTATTGTTGCAAACGTTTTCCAAATGATCTGTTAAACCCTTAGCTAAAACATTAAATAAATACCCTTGAGAACAAGGTTCCTAAACATTAAGACAGTTAGTCATTGGTGACAAGGATGAACATTGAGTAACCTGAAACTTTCTAATTATCTCAGCTAAATTGTCTAAACCTTAAAAAGTTAAAACATAAAAGCAGCATATCATCTACCAGAAGCATAATTAACTTCCGATAAAAACTCAGAGACTATTAAAGACTGAAAAATTAGGATCTCATTTGAAGGATCCATTTTCCATAAATGCATTACAGATATTAAGGTATATAAGACGAGCATAATTGAACCATGTTACTTTTTATTAAAAGTATAATGTGCCTAAAGACCCTACACAAGAGGAATGAAGAGAGAAGAATAAGAGCTGGTGTTTTGATTCTATTGCAGGGACCGCTGCACATGTAGAGGACTTATAATGAGCTCAGTGTGCCATCGCAGCTCACCAGCAAACAAGCTACAACAGGAGGAATTAAAGCCAGAAAAGGAACAGTATGAATACTAATTCAGAATACATTTGGCATGTCTTTCTCACAAAGGAAGAGGAATAATAAATATCCTTTGTGACATGATGTGCTCATTCTGAATGATTTCTGTCCCCTTCTGCTCTGATCCTAGCAAATAAAACAGCAGTATTGTTAAGGAAACGGCTAAACCAGAACAGGATATCAGCTCTCCTGATGTTACTGGCCATGATCCTGAATCCCACGCTCTTAAAGAGAAAAAGCCCTTCCTCAGCAAACTCACCCCCGAATGCATCTGACCCACTTAAGTTGTGCCGTCATTAATTCCAAATGTTCTCATTTACCAAAGAGGCACATTTATCAAGTATTGCCAACAATCTATCAAGCGTGAATAAATGATATTCATCATAAAGTACAAACATGCAAACCTCTTAGGTTTGAAAAGTGCCTTACAATGGTTGAGCAGCTTTTGCCTTTTTTTCATAAAGGAATTCATGTAAGCACAAAAAATCAGGAAAGCGTCTCTACTTTGTAAAGTGTTTGAATATCTACTATTTAAATTGTTCCTTAATTTGAAATACTGTGACTTTATACTTCTCATGACAGTCAAGCCTCAGTGTGAATGAGATCTAAACAAAGGTTAGACTGAAAATAATTTGAATATAAATTTTCCTTCACTTTTGGTGGGCATCACAGAGGAGCAGGAGGGGAGGAGGATGTTAGACGTGTACATGATGTAACCAGTTAGTTTTGTTTAAAGCTTTATGTAAGTTCAACAATCATCAGTCACAGCCCTGAGCTAGAAAACATATTCTGTCATTTACAATTAAAAGAAGCTTTGTTAAAGCTCCATGAAAATTTGTAAAAACAATTTAGCATCCTCATTTTTGAAACAACCGCTTCTGCATCAATGACTCAGAGGTGACAGCTGTCTGAATGACTCTGAGAATCAATACACCTTCATCAGAGCTAATACACCAGAGATTGAAGTATAAAACAAAACAAAATGAATAAACACTAAAAATATGAAAACCAAAAATAACTAAATTAATATTAAATAAACAACACTACTGAGACTTCATTAGTTTGTTACATTCTGAACACGTTTTGGTTCACTGAAGGCCGAGTTAAAGATGTCGCATATACAAAAAGTTATACATCCAAACTATGCAAGACCTTCTTCTTTAAACCACAAAGGGAGATGTCATTCTTAGCCACTCATTGAAATCTCATGGGGCAGAAGACCCATTCTGCCTTTTACTCAAATAGAGTTATGCAGATTAGAATAACACAAGGTTGAACAAATTCTGATATGTGTGAAAATCACGCAAACGATCCAACTTGAAGGTAATCTGTCGAAGAGGCATGAGAAGCTGGAAAAAGAGTTGTGAGGGAAAATTTAGGAGACATGCCTATGAGATGACACAATGATTTCACAACAGCCCACATTCCACACCCTCCTATCCCTCCTGTTTTCTATTCTTTTTCCTTCTAAATTTTCATTTTCTTCTCTTCCACCATTGTAGCGAGTTTGCTATCAATGTGGATGTAATAGAGGGAGATCGTATGTTAAAGCTTGACAGAAATGACTGTCCAGAAAAGCAACCGTCTGCCTGTTGAGGAAGACATTCTTCTTTGGTTTGAGCAGCTCTGAGCTGGTTGTTATGGGCTGAGGGGCTCCATTAGACCACATGCGGACCAGACAAATGCCATGCATTTCGCATTTCAGTCCAGCCATAAAATTCCCAAAACAATAGAGTCATGTCTAAGGTTGCAGATTGATGCAGATGCACTTTACCCAACATGACGGTGAATAGGATTAAAATCATTCTGTATTTTCTGTCTCTATACTATTTTATAACAGATCATATTTTATGCAAAGAACGATGCAGCTTCAGAGTAAATATTTGTGTGGAGACACACGCATCATGCGTAACGCACACCTAAACACACAGCCTCGATGGAAAATCTGTGAGAAAATGAGACACCTGTCTCTCTGTAATAACCTGAGGAGGAGGTTAAGGTCATGTTAGCAGCACTTAGCCAACGCTACATCGGAGAGGCAGATGCATTATGGGAAGGGTCTGAAAATGAAAAAATTATGAGTTTAAAGAACATTTTAACCCGAGCAACAAAACCTTCATATCATGGCTTAGAAAGGGATAGTTCACCCAAAAATGTACTCATGATTCGCTTGTCATTTAAAATTTCCGCAGAACACAAAGATATTTTGTAGAATGTTGGTAAACGAAATCAGCTATTGGTCACCAACATTCTTAAAATTGACTTCCTTTGGTTGACAGGTTGTCAAGGGTTTAAACTCATAACCCCATGAACAAAACAAGAATTTAGACACAACAAACAATGGCTCAGAGGCCTCCAACCACGCTCGGCAGATACATCTTTCCATTTTAATTCTAACAGCTGTCTTGATAACACGCACTGCACTAAAAATGTCCACAATTCCCAAGTGAGATGTGCCTCCATCAACACAACACCCAATAAAACCCAAACACAACTCACAAGGGTTTCAAATCCTGTCTAAAGAGAAAACATGCTTTACAACCTGACTTACACATAGTGTACAATAAACTGTGATCATAATTTACCAATGTTTTATACCTGTATATAAACATTTAATCAAATCCCATTTTTGTTGAATTCGTAACAAACCACTTTTGGCACGTATAGTACAAACTTTGTGTAGTCATAGTGTGTAGTGCCTTCCATAAAGAGTTCTGTTTATTTCTTCTGGCAGAGAGAATGACACGCTGTCTGTGTTTTGACAACATTATTGATATCTGGACATAAGTCTGAGTTTACGCAGCACAAGCATGTGTTTGTAGAAGAGCACACGGCACGCGCTGTAAAATAAACACAGCTCTTATCATTTAAAGAAAGATTCACAGGTGATGATGTTTAAAAGATGTACACAGCTGCTCTAGAATGTTATATACATTGTCTATCCAATATATTGAGGTGAGACACAGACCACAGATCTCAAAGTTTTTCATTATGTGGACAAACAGCTTGTACATTATTAATTTAAAACCAACTCACAATTTAATAAATATATAAATCAAGGCACTTGTGAGCCACAATACTTGCGTTTGTGGGCTTCAACATAAGTCATCAATTCAATTTATAATACAGCATAAGAAACTCGTAAGAAATGGCACGTGAGAAGCAAAGTGATGAGAAAACAGGAGTCAAGAACAGATAAAACAAAGAAACGAATGGCCCGGTTTGGTTCTGAAATGATGGCAGCAGATGCTCTCATCTCATGCGTGTCTATCACTTCTGCTTTCTCACCAGGCCTGTGGCTTGGTCTTCAGCAGCCCCTGCCGTTTCCACTGGGAGTGTGGACCCAGGTGGTACTTCAACTGACGGCACACCTTATCCAAAGCATCGTCCTCCTTAAACAGAGAGAAAAGAGATGGAGAGAGAGCTGTAAAATACAGCAGGATAATAGGGACTGGCAGGTTAAATACAAATGTCTTTGACATCTGTGATGACAGAGGAGCAAAACTATAAGACTGATATATCCATCATTAGACTGAGGCTCTGCGAGCATGTGTGCTTTTAGGGTCCAATATAAAATACATGAGCAGAAAACACATCTCATTGATTTTTTTTACAAATGCAATTTACAGAAGTACTTCTTTCCTCGTACAGTAACTCCTACATTATCTTTACACACTCATTCACACTGCTACTCATTACACTTATTTATTATTAAAGAAGTGAGCCTATTATTATGTTTTCAGGATCTATAGAATATGTATCAGTATGTAAATGAATCTCTTCACTGCACCAGTCCTTGATCTCTGCAAGCGGGTCAGAATAAACCCATGTCTGTGAATAAAATTGAGACTGTATATGTTGGTTAAATCCTAGTCTACAGATGGTGAGATTATGAGTTCCACATGGCTGGTGGGCTCTGGTGTACAGCTAGACAGTATAGGTCCCTTGACAACATAATACTTAGTGACCATAAACGTGCTATCCTTATTTGACATCACTCAGCTCATCACCAGCATCCATCTCTACCGACGATACCATAACTTACAGCAAATGTCAATTTTTTATTTACCCAATGACATTTATTAAGAGCAGATGGTTAAGTTAATGCATATGCATGTTTCAAAGATTGGTTCATGATTTTTTCTTGCAATGCTGAAACTTCATAATGACGTGTTTTTATTCGCAATAAAACATCTTGATTTGTACATTTTATTAAATCAAAAACATTTTTCCCTCACACTGTCATTACTGCATTACATCCGGACATTTTACTTTAATTCGATTTTCAGACGAATAAACGAATGGCCCTCATTAAACTGCCATTACAGTAATACGTAAAAATACTGTAATACAATATTGTCTTTACTTCTTATTGAGCATTAAGAAACATTTCACTATGCAAAAATAAATCCCAGTCTAGTATTAAAACAAAATACAAGATGTCAATACTGAAAGAAACATCTGGTAAAGAGTCCATGTGTTTGAAAGGTTACATATAATATGCAGATATGCTCCTAATAAATTTTGGATAGCTTCGGAGTTGCCGACTTTGTGTGTTTTTACTTGTTTTCTTTTGGGCAAGCACCAATCTTTGAGACTGATGAGGATGCTATTGTTTAGTTTATAAAAAATGTTTGTGCCGCGGCAGCAGTGGTCATGAAAGAGGTCTGACTGGTCTTTAGTGAGTGTGACTCATCCACCAGCACACATCCTTATGCTCACTCAAGTTTAAAATGCAATATTCAATCCACTTTTATGCTCTTTGCACTGGAATACTGTGATTTCATTTCTGTCTTTTTGTTTTGCCTTCAGGTCAGACCTATAAAGATTTTCATCAATATTTAATCTAATGGCATTCAAAATGGCTACCAGCATGCATGTGTGTGTACATAGAGAAGAGCACTATACCTCTGGACAGTGAATGTATTTGACTAGACTACTGATAAGATCATGGCTAATGGGATCCACCAGGTTACGATAGTTGAAAACATTGTCCAGAGACTCCAATCCCAAATCCTTGAAAAAAGACACATAAAAAAAATGGGTTTCAGAAGGGGACAATATTTGCATATACATTTCGCACATAAATTAAATTTCCACTTAATGTAGTTTGAAGTGTCATGATAGTTCAGCATCTGTTGAGTTTCAACAAGATCAAACTCTGGAATGATATCTAACACCAATTTGAAATATTTCAGGTTATCAAATATTTGTATACATGTTATTGCCTAAAATTAATACAAACGTGTTGTCTTTGCAGTATTTAAAAATACAAAGCATCTTTTGTATCTTTGTTACCCTTATCTCTAGTTTCCCTTTTCTGCAAATTGAAGGGAAAACAAGTTTTTGTTTCAATTTTGGTAGAAATATTGTTAGATGTTCACAGAATAAAACTAATAAAAATCCTTTTAAATAGTAAATTAATAGTAAACAATACATAATAATATGTGAAATTATCTCTTAATTATTTCTGCAGCTTGATATATAGATATTTGCTTGATTGAACAATGTAGACAAAATTAGTCTATTTACGTTCACATTAATCTCCCAACATAGCCCCGGAAGGTGAACAGACTTGATTGTCAGCACATACTAATTCCAAACAAATCATTTTATCTCGGCATACAAATAAAACCAAATTTAAACATTTTGTCTACAATATTGAACACTGACAATCTACAAAGCTGCATTAAAGGTGAAGGTATATTCAATTTATAAAATAGCAAATGTTTACGGGGCTGAGAGCTGTGCAGTCAAATCACAAATCAACAGTGAACAAACTCAACAGGGGTGTGTGCTGTGAATAAAAGAAAAACATCATTAGTGAGAAAGTGAATGTTTTTTTTATTAATGATGTCAAGACTTGTTTTTTAGAATTGACCCCCTCCCTCTGGTCCTGAACTGTGCACATAAACAGCAAATCTGTTGTTTCATCATCATCTCTCTATGGAGCAGAATTCTGATTAATCGATTTCCATTTAATCAAATGCCCATCCATTTTTATGGTTTCCGGGCAACAGGGTGCACTTGGTAACCACTGGACCAGAAAGATGCTCTTCCCTTGCCTCTCCTTCCACCTCATTATTTCCTTTATCCCCTGTTGCAGATTCACTCCCGTAAAAATGTCTTAAAGCATGCAGTGTTGCAAAGCCACCTGTTGCTTCACCATATGAAGGATTTGAAATCCCCAGGAAGAAAATATCACACGGATTGAGACGTCTGATGAAGCAGCATTCGAGCCCGTAATGAATTCAGTGGTGAGGACACTTGAAATGAAATGTAGAAGAAATAATTCTGATGGCATATCGCCAGCATATACATTAATCTGATTCTACTGCTACACAGTATATCGCTGTTTCTTATGAAGCAGAGTTTACTGAGAGGATCCAGAAAGTAAACAGTTGGTATTTATGCAGCGCAGGAGCTTGTGCTGTATCTGTGCTCACGGCTTCACAGTTCAGTAATAAAATGGACATCTGTCTCAATGCCTCTGAGTTCTGACAGTTCTGTAAATCTGCAAACCCTGACTGTACTGTAAAATCTATAGGAAAGTCGCCAAAACACGGCATACAATAATATTAAAATATTGCAACAGTTAAAACTTTGATGTGACGCAAAAAGGAAAACCGAATAACCATTTACATTTCGTCATTTCCAACCTGTATGACTTTCTTTCTTACCCAGAATACAAAAGAAGATATTTAGAAGAATGCGGTTGACACCATTTCTGCAGCATTTGTTTTGTGTTGATGCAAACAAGCGAATGAGTGCTGCTGTTTTATTCCAAACTCTTATCTCAATATATAAGAAACACAAAAAAAGGAAAGTCAAACAGGTTTAAAACGAGCAAATGAATTTTCCCAAGCTGACGGCTCACCCAAAAGCGGAAATGATTTCAAAACTGTTCGACAAAACAAGATATATGAAATGTATCCTCGGTGGGTAGACATGCAAGACACCAAGCAGACATCTTCTGCACATCTCAGAGATGTCCGCAAATGAGCTGAGACTTGTGGTACCAGCTCAAAAGGGTAAGAAATCTCTCGAACGTTCTCTGCTTCAGTTCCTCGATGGTGGAACGATCTGCCTCTGGCTTCACGCTTGTCAGACTCGGTCTCTATCTTTAAAAAACTCCTAAAAACTCATCTTTTCCGGCTACACCTAACTCACTAACTCACTTCTTTTCTAACTACTCACTCTATCAAAAAAAAAAAAAAAAAAAAAATTCTTATGTAACTTCTGTCTCTGTGTAACTCGGTAGCATTGTTGTAGCACTTGTTCACCTATTGTTGTATCGACTATTTACCGCTTCATTGTCTCCTCGACTATTGTAAGTCGCTTTGGATAAAAGCGTCTGCTAAATGACTAAATGTAAATGTAAAATGTCCGCTGTCAGATGTCACAGCGATCCGTGGAAGATGTTCTGAATCACGAGACGCTTAGCAGACGATCTCACACAAGTGGTGCGTTCCAGATCTTCAGATGTCTTCCTGCACGTGCTGTACAAACCAAACCCAAGACGTGTAAAGATAAAGAGAGATACCTGCTGCAGGGTCTTCAGCATCTCTTTGGCTTCATCTCGCTTCCCCTGCTTCACCATCAGCATCGTCTTGTGCAGCATCCCAACGCGCCTCTCATACGGAGGAGGGGTCCTCGGGTCCCCTGTCCTAAACATCACGGATCTCTCTTTGGTAGGGGTCTGTCTCTGAGGACTGGATCCATCCTCCTGTCCCGCGGCCTTCATCAGTCTCCCCAGCTTTCCTCCCATGTTCCTACGATGTGTTCGGGACCAAAACACTTTTAGTGTCTTGGAGCAACAACTGCAAATGAGAAAGAAAAGTTAAGTCCAATATATTTGATAAAACATGTTAGAAAAGATGATCATCCGCTTCATTGTCTCCCCGACTATTGTAAGTCGCTTTGGATAAAAGCGTCTGCTAAATGACTAAGTGTAAATGTAAATTTGAATGAACTCACAGTTTTAACAGTTTTGCAGTGTCTGTCAATCAAAAGCTTTGCAACTGACAGCATTCACGTAACATAACATCAGCTGTGTGGTTTTAAAACATCCAATAATGATTTAAAATAAAGCAGTGACGACACAACACGTATGACGTCAGCACGCCATCATTCCTCCACGGTTGTGTCACTCCTGGTTCCCCTCAGGTGGGGAATAGATCCGATGGTGTCGTCAGCATGACCTCCTGGAACTCTATCTGTCCGTTTTAACACACAAATCGATATTTTGTTATAATTTAAGCCTGTGTGGATTGTGTTCTCGTCGCAGTTTGGTGACACGTGATGCACAGGAGTTGAGTCGCCGCCGCGCGCGAGGACGGGTAAATATTGACATTTTCCGTCACTGTTGTGCTGTAAACTCGACTCACGCGCATGTTTCCGCACAGCAGCGCAGATTTATGGCAGAAATGTGTCGTGGGGATAGAAATCCTCGCGTTGTGTCGCCCGTGACCTCTCCTCAGGTGTCCCGGCTCATGTCTCCTCAGATGCAGCGGACGAGAGATGCCGCTCACTGACGGGAGGGGAGGGGTGGAGCGGGAGGGGAGGGGAGGAGCGGGAGGGGAGGGGAGGGGCGGGGCGGGAGGGGTGGGGCGGGAATCTCTTGTTACGTCACGATGAGATTCCACAAACATTAATTTAATATATTATAATTTTATTATAAATGATTCTAGCATTCAAACTTTCTGCATTTAATCACAGCAGTTCTTCTGTTTGATCAGTTTGTGTGAAGAATTAATTTATTTATTTTGGGAATGTGCTCACCCTGTCTATCTCTCTTGCCCCGTCTTTCTCTCTCATGTCTTTCTCTCTCGCCCTGTCTTTCTCTGTCGCCCTGTCTATCTCTCTTACCCTGTCTATCTCTCTTGCCCTGTCTTTCTCTCTCATGTCTTTATCTCTCGCCCTGTCTTTCTCTGTCGCCCTGTCTATCTCTCTTACCCTGTCTATCTCTCTTGCCATGTCTTTCTCTCTTACCCTGTATATCTCTCTTACCCTGTCTATCTCTCTTGCCATGTCTTTCTCTCTTACCCTGTATATCTCTCTTACCCTGTCTATCTCTCTTGCCATGTCTTTCTCTCTCGCCATGTCTTTCTCTCTTACCCTGTCTATCTCTCTCTCCCTGTCATTCTCTCTTACCCTTTCTCTCTCTCTCACCCTGTCTATCTCTCTTACCCTGTCATTCTCTCTTACCTAGTCTTTCTCTCTTACCCTGTCTTTCTCTCTTACCCTGTCTTTCTCTCTTACCCTGTCTTTCTCTCTCATGTCTTTCTCTGTCGCCCTGTCTATCTCTCTTACCCTGTCATTCTCTCTAACCCTGTCTTTTTCTCTCTCCCTGTCTATCTCTCTTACCCTGTCGATCTCTCTCTCCCTGTCTATCTCTCTTACCCTGTCTTTTTCTCTCACCCTGTCTTTTTCTCTCACCCTGTCTATCTCTCTTACCCTGTCTTTTTCTCTCACCCTGTCTATCCCTTTCTCCCTGTGTTTTTCTCTCACCCTGTCTATCCCTCTCTCCCTGTCTTTTTCTCTCTCCCTGTCTATCTCTCTTACCCTGTCGATCTCTCTCTCCCTGTCTATCTCTCTTACCCTGTCTTTTTCTCTCACCCTGTCTATCTCTCTTACCCTGTCTTTTTCTCTCACCCTGTCTATCTCTCTCGCCCTGTCTTTCTCTCTCGCCCTGTCTTTCTCTCTTACCCTGTCTTTCTCTCTCACCCTGTCTCTTTCTCTAACCCTGATTTTCTCTCTCGCTCTGTCTATCTCTCTTGCCCTGTCTTTCTCTCTTGCCCTGTCTTTCTCTCTCGCCCTGTCTTTCTCTCTCGCCCTGTCTTTCTCTCTCGCCCTGTCTTTCTCTCTTACCCTGTCATTCTCTCTTACCCTGTCTTTCTCTCTTACCCTGTCTTTCTCTCTTACCCTGACTTTCTCACTTACGCTGTCATTCTCTCTTACACTGTCTCTCTCTCTCGCCCTGTCTATCTCTCTCGCCCTGTCTATCTCTCTTACCCTGTCTATCTCTCTTTTCCTGTCTTTCTCTCTTGCCCTGTCTATCTCTCTTACCCTGTCTTTCTCTCTTATCCTGTCTTTCTCTCTTACCTTGTCTTTCTCTCTCACTTTTGTATTTCTCTCTTGCCCTGTCTTTCTCTCTTACCCTGTCTATCTCTCTCTCCCTGTCTATCTCTCTTACCCTGTCTCTCTTTCTCTCTCTCTCTCTCTCCCTGTCTATCTCTCTCGCCATGTCTTTGTCTTTTACCCTGTCTATCTCTCTCTCCCTGTCTATCTCTCTCGCCATGTCTTTGTCTCTTACCCTGTCCATCTCTCTCTCCCTGTCTATCTTTCTTACCCTGTCTTTCTCTCTTTCCATGTCTTTGTCTCTTACCCTGTCTATCTCTCTCACTTTTGTCGTTCTCTCTCGCCCTGTCTTTCTCTCTTCCCATGTCTATCTTTCTTACCCTGTCTATCTCTCTCTCTCTTTCTTTCTCTCTTACCCTGTCAATCTCTCTTAACCTGTCTCTCTCTCTCTTACCCTGTCTACCTCTCTTACCCTGTCTACCTCTCTTACCCTGTCTACCTCTCTTACCCTGTCTACCTCTCTTACCCTGTCTATCTCTCTTACCCTGTCTTACTCTCTCTCACTTTTGTCTTTCTTTCTTACCCTATCTCTCTTGCCATCTCTTTCTCTCTTACCCTGTCTATCTCTCTTGCCCTGTCTTTCTCTCTCACTTTTGTCTTTCTCTCTCGCCCTGTCATTCTCTCTCGACCTATCTTTCTCACTTTTGTCTTTCTTACTCACTTTTGTCTTTCTCTCTCGCCCTGTCTTTTTTCTCTTACCCTGTCTATCTCTCTTGCCATCTCTTTCTCTCTTACCCTGTCTATCTCTCTTTCCCTGTCTTTCTCTCTTACCCTGTTTTTCTCTCTCTTACCCTGTTTTTCTCTCTTACCCTGTCTATCTCTCTTTCCCTGTCTTTCTCTCTTACCCTGTTTTTCTCTCTCTTACCCTGTTTTTCTCTCATCCTGTCTTTCTGTCTTACCCTATCTTTCTCTCTTACCCTATCTCTCTTGCCATCTCTTTCTCTCTTACCCTGTCTATCTCTCTCTCCCTGTCTATCTCTTTTACCCTGTCTTTCTCTCTTACCCTGTCTTTTACTCTTACCCTGTTTTTTTTCTCATCCTGTCTTTTTCTCTCATCCTGTCTTTCTCTCTTACCCGGTCTTTTTCTCTCACCGTCTTTCTCTTTTGCCCTGTCTTTCTCTTTCACTGGGTCTCTCTCTCTCACCCTGTCTTTCTCTCTTACCCTTTTTTATTTTTTATTCTTCTATATGTCCTAAACATTATTCGCTGTTTCTCTTTGTACTTCAATCCTTCTCGTGAATTAATTTAAAATTAATTTATTATTACTCCTTGCTATCTTCAGGTTGGTTAATTTGCACTCAACACAACTGTATATACCTCTAGAATTTGTTTGAAAGATGTTTATGATTTAGAATGGATGACAATAGCTCTTTCTAAAATTTTGTATAGATTATTAAACACAGCAGATGTTCCAGTTTTCTGCATTTCTTTGGTGACATCTGGTGTTTAACGCAAAGAATATCAATTTCTCCTTGTAAAATTGGACAAGTCTGGCAATATTCCAATGAAAATATTGTAGAAGATTCACAGATTGCGCACCCATATGAATAATCAAAATCAGGTGTTTAAATCACTTTCACTCTAAATGCTCCAAGACATTTTGACTCTCCCAACATTACTGTACACCAGTACACAAAGCAAGGTCCATAAAGACATGGATGACAAAGTCTGATGTGGATGAACATGACTGTCCTGACCTCAACCCGATAGAACACCTTTGGGCTGAATTAGAGCGGAGACTGAGAGAGAGGCCTTCTCGTCCCACATCAGTGTGTGACATCATCTTGTTCTTCTGGAAGAATGGTGAAAAACTCCCAAAAAACAATCCCAAACCTTAACGAGTTAAAGCTGATATAAAGGTTGGACCGGCATCATATTGAACCCTATGGATTAGGAATAGGATGTCTCTTAAGTTCATATGCGAGTCAATGAAGGAGCACGAATACTTTTGGCAATATAGTTAATGTGTAAAGTTAGACATTACATAATTACTGTCAAAGTTGCAGAAGCATCACACATGATGAATATTACTATATCAACTTGAAAAAGTCATTTTATTTCTGCTTTTACAAATTATTTACAGTAAATTATGAAACATTTCATCATCCACATTTTAAGGGATAGTTTACCTAAAAACTGTCATGCATTACTATTAAGTTGTTCCAAGTAGCCTGTTTGAACACAAAGAAAGATATTTGAAAGAATGTAAATGTAAGGGCATCATTGTAAATGTAAAGAATGTAAGGGCATCGTTGACAACCGAAGTATAAAAATATTGCTTAACACAAAATGAGATATTTTGAGGAATTAAGAAGAGAAAACCCTGGTAGTCTAATTATTCTAAATATCTTTCTGAATGTAAACTGGTTTAAAACAACATGAGACAAAGTAATTCATGACAGCCTTTTCATTTTGGGGTGAGCTATGACTTTTATACTTTTAGCTAACAAGGCTTTTCTTAGTCAAACACGTTTCAGTTCAGCTGACGTTGACATGGCCTATGAATGTTCCATTAAC
Organism: Triplophysa yarkandensis; assembly: GCA_033220385.1. Classification (NCBI taxonomy): domain Eukaryota; kingdom Metazoa; phylum Chordata; class Actinopteri; order Cypriniformes; family Nemacheilidae; genus Triplophysa; species Triplophysa yarkandensis. The sequence goes on from CM065660.1 coordinate 3,389,495, forward strand.
CAGGCAATAACCACTTCTCCAGACAATGAAAGTATCCTGACAACAAGACATTTGTATCAGCCAGGTAAAGATTTTACTGTTAGAGGTGTTTAAGCATGATTTACTCTAATGCTTATTTAACAGAGTTCAAATAAATAGGTGAGAAAAAAACAACTCAAACACCCTTAATACTGTCTCTCCAAAATCAAACACCTTACGTGAACTTGCCTGCTTTACTTTAAAACATGCAGCTGCTACAAATCTCTGGAAATCAGGCTGAAGGAAGTTAAGCTAAAACCATAATAGATAGAAGAAGAACTGATAAGGTAGATGAAATTTGGGAAACCGCCTGGTGATGCAGTTGAGGTTTATAGGGGATAGCCAGCAGGGGTAGCTTTGTCGTACTTATTGCTCTCCAGTGAGAAAGGTGGAATGCGCACATCAAAGTGTGAGCCATCTGTTCTCTCAAAACAGAATGTCCCCCTAAATAAAGAAAATATTAAAAAATGATTTTCAGTGGTTGTCCCAAATACAACTCAAGGATAAGAGAGCTGATAAACTGACCACATGTGTCCGCTGGGAGCTTGAAGAGAAACATGGCTGCTGTACTGAAAGGCTGGCTGTTCTCTGGACAGAACTGGCTCCTAATGAAATACGGAAGGTTTAGTCAATATGTCACATTGTGTTTTCGGACGTGCCGGATCATTCAAACGTACCTTCCCTACGACGCCTCTGCCACGGACTGTTTCTAGTGTCCCAGAGAGACTGAAAATCCTCCAGTGTCTTTCCCTAAGTTGAACCACATCATTGCCCAGGTTCTCCAGACGGATGCAGTACCTCCACTAAGGAAGAAATAAAATAAGTTATCCAATCTCTTGTCATTTCAAACCAGTATTTCTTTCCTTCTTTAGCACAACAAAGGAACATATTTAAAGAAAGTTGGTAACCAAACTGGAGTGAAACTGATTGACTTTTTATTGGATTAAACAAAACAAATGCAAGTGAATATCAAAACATCTTTTGTGCGGAAAAAAGTCATACAGTAAAATAAAGAATATTGTATTTTGGAAAAAACTGTTAACAACAATAAAATTACTA
>CM065660.1:3395571-3400571 GCA_033220385.1 Triplophysa yarkandensis
CTACTGTATCGACTTCTTTCTGTAGGACATCCCGTGTACTTACATGAGCTGCTTGAGGACAGCACGCTTTACCTTCCAGAAGTTATAACACCTCCGAGGGTAAGTGACAAATAATATCACACGACCATTGTGCGTGTTTATTAATATTGATTTATTTGCTCATTGCAGAATCCCCAGCTGGTTGCCAGACTCCAAAAATTGAAAGCCAAAGAAGCCAACGAGGAATACAGGAGAATGACACGGAATGTGAATCCACAGGTTAGTGGTCATCAATTGTCATGAAATGTCTTTAAAAATGTAAACCTGATTTAATGTCTCTTTTGCTTAACAGGAAGTGAGTCATCACGGAAACTTAGCAGACTTCGGAAGACAAGGTCAAGATGTTCTCCATTTTGTCATTACCTCATGACGTTCATTATTCGGTTCTTTACTGTTTATTTGTTTTCAACAGTTCGTTCTGTGAAGGCAGTGATCGTCACTGTATTCAACTTCCTGGTAACTGTAATTGCAGCATTCGCTTGTTCGTATCTGGGCAGTCAGTATGTCTTCAAGGAGACAGCGGCAGTAAGTGCACAACACGCACACCAACCAATGCACAAAATGAGGGTTAACGTACTTTACCAAATGCACTTGTTTCTTATGTCTGCAGAGAGTAATAGTGGCAGTGATTTCAGCATCTGTTGTTGGTCTAGCTGAGCTTTACGTACTGGTTCGAACTATGGAGGGAGACCTTGGAGAGCCCTAAAACAGATTCAATCCATCTTATTTTGTCTACCACTTTTCTTTCTGTCACTAGAAACATTGTACACATGGTTATGGCTTTCAATGGGAACTGTGTACGTTTTTTTTCCTGTTCCTCCAGTGGTTTCAGTTTTGTAAACGGTCAAAACTGCAGTATTAACTAGACTGTTGAATATTAAACTGTCAGTGTGAAGAATCACTTTCAACGCTCAACCATAGTCAGGTCTTGGAAAAAGCACTGTAAGATACGTTTTGTAGCATCATTGTGTTTTCTCACGTTATGTTAGTCTTTATTTGTGTTTTATGCATCTTTATGTGTGTAACATGATTGTTTATTATACATAATAAATATAATTATTATAAATAATGGATTTGCAGCATTGGTTTAATTACAAACGGTAATATTAGGCTTCTGGCCTTAAGTACATTTTTGGCCTTTCCTCAAAACTTTTTCCTGTTTTTAGTGAGATGTCAACTGTCTTGAAAGGTTGGTTTAAGTAAGGTTACTTCTGAAGGGTCTTAAATTTGTTTATAAACACACACATGCAAATATATGCATTTAAAATTAATGGCATTAACTGATTTTTAAACTAAATTTTGCTTTCCTATAGAGTATAAAATAACACATCCTATAACACATCCTAGATCTGAATAATGAAATGTTCTTATGAAATACTTTGATCTTAACGTAGTTGAATATGCTGACAACAAAATTACACGCAAACTGATCAATAAAAATCTACTTTTTTTTACCTATGGAGGTCTGGATTTGGAGTCAACCTCAAAATGAAAGAGGAAAAACAGACTACTGGCATGCTCCTGATGGGGTGGCAGGTGGTCCTCTGAGATATCTCCTCCATGACCTGGAATAAGCATGGACCAAGAAATGAGGTCCCAGGTTCGATCAATCAGATTCAGGTCTGGGGAACAGGCAGGGACAGTACATCGCATCAATGCTTTCGTCTTGCATGAACCGGACTCACTCTAACCAAATGAGGTCGAGTATTCTCTCGCATTAAGAGCTTTGGTACGTGATGTCAATCAGGCTACCTCTGCAGAGCTCATGAAGGGCTGTGCATCCCTCAAAAGAAAGGCCACCTTACACCATTTCTGACGCACTGCTGAACCTCGGAGGATGTTTCAGGCAGCAGAATGTTCTCAACATGTCTGTCAATTGCACAATGTGAACTTTCTTTCATCTGCTCCAGTGGCGAATTTGGCAATATTGGTGTTCTCCAGCAAATATCCTTATCCTTCACTGTGTTGGGCTGTAAGCAAAATCCTTTCCTGTGGACGGCGGGCCCACATACTGCCCTCATCGAGTGCCAATTTAGTAGAGACAAGCAGATTTGTGGCCTGCTGGAGGTGTTGCCGGTGTGGCTGTGCTCCTCCTGTTCCTCAGTGCTCAAAGGCGAAGGTATCGGTCCTGCTGCTGGTTTACTGCCCTCCTACGGACCCTTACATCTCTGGATGTTCTGGCCTGTGTCCTGCTCTAATGCTCTGGACACTACGCTTCCAGACACAGCAAACCTTCTTGCCACAACTCGAATTGATGGGACATCCAGGATAAGCTGCACTCGTGCTACTACTAGGGTGAAAGCACCGCCAGCATCCATAAGTGACCAAAACATGGGGGTCACTTCTCAGGAACTGTAGTAACCACCTGCAGTACTACTCCTTCATTGGTGTTGTCTTGCTTATTGCCCATAATTTCAACCTGTTGCCTATTCCATTTGCACAACAGCATGTGACATTGATTGTCGATCAGTTTTGCTTCCTAAGTAGGCAGTTTAATTTTACAGAAGTGTGACGGACTTGTAGTTACATTGCGTTTCCTTTGTAATGTTAATAATTTATGTAAAAATGTGTTTTACCAATGTGGTGTGTCCACCATTCACCTCAAACCAAGCTGTGCTTTCTCATTGGCTCTTTGATGAGCCTTGAGAAGTTCACACATAAAGACTAACAAGTGCCGATCGACCCCTAATTTCACCCTGATTTTCCCCATTTTATAGGCTAAAAATCCTGTATCGTGAACTATCCTTAACAGGCCTGAAAGCCTCTGGTAGATCGGGTCTAAGGTAGGGAAAGAGATCGATGAAACAAAGCTTTATCCCTTTAAGGAAAATCTAAGAAAAGCCAAAGAACACTTGTAGCCTTCTTGGTCAGGTCAAGGGCCACTACTCGTTCATTGAGACACAGACAAACATGCTTGTGCGCTCTATCTTTAGGGCGAAGCGTATTGCACAACACAAACTTTGATGTTTTTATGACCAGTAGTTTTTGAGAAGAGTAAGGAAAAATCCTTCCTCGCACGTTTATGGAAGATGATAAGGTTTAACAATGTTCCATAGAGGCCAGAAAATCGGATCTCACCTTCAAAAATGGACTTTTAACTGGTCAACTGTGAGCTGCTTAAATATTTAAACTTAAACTTTAAGTGATATGTCAATTGTTCCAATCACATAAAATGTGTGAGTATCCTAAAATCGTGCAATATTTTATGCCTTTAATGAAACGTTTGCAAAGAAAAAATCACATTAACGTTATAGTTTGTTTGATTCGTGTGCGTACGTGTGAGTGTTACTTACCAACTATTTACATTTCACACTTAACACTATAACATAACAAACATTACATCAAGTTCCTGAACAATTTATAGATGTGTTCATGTGGACACACAGCATTTGTGGCAAAGCCAATCGGTGTCAACTACTTCCTCCACCCCGGCACACCATGGAACCATGGCTGACATAGAAAGATCACACTGGACCCATTCTTCAATGACCTCATCACTTGAGATGACCACAATGGCTGAGAGCACAATCTTCTCCGTTAACCTCAACCAGTTTCCCCAACACAATGTCCGCTGGCACCAGACCGATCCTGGAAGCCATGGTGGAAAAGTCACAAAGCAGTGACCCATAATGGGCGTCCTGGTCGTCTGTTGCTACTGGTACACGTGTTTCCTCGCAGTCTGGCACAGGACCTTCTCCCTGGACAGAGACTTGTAAACAAAACCAGTTTCATCACAATTGTACATCAGATGTGGCTCGTCCTCCAAAATATGCTTCACAAGGAGGGCCTTGTACAACTGTTAGATAAGTGGATAGATAAAGACTGGATACCACACTGGCACAATATGTAAACATTCTTTCAAAGAACCTAAAATAAATCACTTCCTATATGACCGAGCCTAAAAAGAACAAAAGACGGACGTTTTTCGGCTTGAGATCTATATACGTATGTCTGAGGCGAATGCTTGCCCACTGTGACTTTTGAAGCACAGAGATCGGAGAGGAAAAAGGGGGAATCGATGATGACACATGTATATATTTTATGTAAGACATGGAAGTACTTAATAAGTAATTGTTTTATTTGTAAAATACAAAAAATGTGTATCGATCAGATCAAAATATTAAGACACATCTCTAAAGGCCTTGCGTGGGCTGACGTCATCCAAAACTCAATATAGCTGCAAGCAGTTATAAAGGGGACTATATACAGTATATAAATGTAACACACCAAGTGTAACACACGCACACAAACGCACGCACACGGACAAACACACACCCCAAACCCTGGCAGGTTAAGAAGTTGTTAGCCGTTCATTTTACAGGTACTGGGAAACTGAAAATCAAATCAAATTTACATAAAAACAAATATGAAAATAAATTCTGTGAACTTATAAAGATTTGATAAATGAATGCACCACATGTTATAAACTGTCAGATTAGTTTATTATGAGAAAGAGACACAAGCACGGTCAACTATAGGGAGGTATTTTTAAAAATGCCAGCAAATATCAAAAAACTAGTCAGGGTTTTCTGTCAGCTCGATCCAAAGATTATATGAGCCAAGTTTAGGAAAAAATAGGAGTATTGAAAACAGAATACTGAAAAACGTGAAGCAAAAAAAAAATGTGTAAATGGTGTGAGAAACTTCACAGGTTCTTTCAGGACTTTGGTAACATTTACCAACTTGTTCTGATACGTCAGAAAGACACAGGAGTTTTAGGCAGATTCTCAGTCAGATTTCAGTCGGTTTATCGAGTTCTGGTAGAATCATTATCATCAGGTTCAGTTCCGCCAAGGTCATGATTTTCAAAGTAATATTTCAAAAGCACTTTTCAAATCTCAAACGGCTCTTTGTGATGCACCGAGTTCATATGGATTGATCGAAGAATGTCCAAGACACCTCCTGATGTGAGTGTACACAATTGTATAAATAGATGACTAAAAGCAACCAAAGATATTAAA